>JACXSJ010000484.1:0-276402 GCA_014851325.1 Pentalonia nigronervosa | reverse complement strand
ACTTCACGGGTATTAAATACACGGGTAACGGCGCACGGGTATTAAATACACGGGTAACGGCGCACGGGTATTAAATACACGTGTATCGGGTAAAAAATACACGTGTATAAAAAACACGGATATTAATATATTTTTAGTCCGTGTACCCGGGTTACGTGTACACGTGTACTCTAATAACCGTGTATAACCACGACCCCTAATAATAATCTCGACGGTTGGACGATTACTGTCACATTATCAGTAGTTGTAGAGTGTGCCTAAAATAGTATGATGTCGTATTTTGACCTATAGACCGCTGTAGATAATCAGTTCGCGTATTTATTGGACACACTACGTATAATTTTTTCGTATTCTTAAAAATTACAACACTTTATTCTACTTAATGCACTAATAGATGTCTTACTCCTGCACGTGGTATGGATATCAGTATTCTGTTGCAGGGAAAATGATAGGCTTAAGAATTTTGTTGAAATTAAAAAAATTAAAAAATTAACCATAGGCACTGGAACTATATTTCTACTACAACTAAGGTATATTATTATTTATTAATTTTATCACTAATCTACACCGATCTACAATTTATATTACTTGAATAATTAATTTTTTTTTCTATTATTGTGAATAAAAATTTTTTGTTCTGTCAAAATACTTAAAAATTTAACACAAGATTTTTCACAATTTATTGTAAATAAAAATTTAAAAAAAATTAAGCGTAAATCCACAATATTTTTTTATAAGCGCTTAAAGTTAGAATTTCAATAAAATATGTCAAATTCACGAAAATTTGCAATTTTTTTTTGATTCAGAAATTCATTAAAATTTTTTGTTTAAGCTTAAGATTTGAAAATTTAACACAGGATTTTTCAAAGTTAACCGGAATCTCAAACAAATTTGTATGAGCAATTGAAATTAGACATTGGATATTTACCCGGAAACTATAACACTTTAAAAGTTTCAAGAACCCTCAAAAAATATTTTTAAATTACAATCAAATAAATAATATCGTTATGTCTAATTTCAAACGCTTATAAAAAATTACTTTATGTTTCCGGTAACCGGTAATTTTTTTTCTTTTAAAAAGGTAAAAAACTTATAGAGATCCTAGTGTTGAATTTTCAAATCTTTGATTTGAATGGAAAAAAATCTTATAAATTTCTTAATCAAAAAAAAAAAAATTGCAAAATTTCGTGATTTTTACGTATTTTTTCAAAATTTCAATTTTAGAAGCTTATAAAAAACTATTAGAGACTTACGCTCAACTTTTTTTTAATTTTCACTTACAACAAGTTATGAAGAACCTTTATTAAATTTTCAAGTTTTTTGACCTTTTAAAAACATTTTATTGGCAATAATAAAAAAAAATAAAAAAAACAAGAATATTTATTATGCTTATAAATAGATCAAAAAAAGTCAAAATATTTTGAAAATTTTATGATTTAGAGAAAATGCTTATATAAACATTCGATGAAAATTTCATACATCTATTGTATTTAATTTTGGTGTTACATTAAAAAATAAAATTGATTTTGTCAAAAATTGGCTTCGCGTAACATTTCCGTTTTTTCCATAATTTTTTTGTTGTTTTTCCCGACGTGTTTGAAAACTATGGAAATTTTTTTACTTTTGACCGTCTCAAAGTACTAACTAGATTTATTTTCCTACCGGAAAAGATGCTGATGAAGAAAATCGGAGCACTTTTACTGCCCTTAAACGTGGTGACAGACAGAAAAAAGAAAAAAAAACCATCATTGTAAAATCAATAAATTCCTCGCTCCGCTCAGAATCTAAAATATTAAAAATACATGGTCACACTTTTTTAAATAAGTATTAAAAGTTCAAATTTTGGCCAAAATTCATTAAAATATTACGGATTTGCAAACTATTTTGTAGTAAGAATGTATAAAATGTTCAATTTTTATAGCTAAGGATTAAAAATTTAAACAAGGTTTTTAGTAACTATTTTAATTTTAAATTTGAATGAAATTAGATATTTAAATAAAGAATAACAATATTAATTATTTCGTTGTACTTTAAAAATATTTTTTGAAGATGCTTGAAACTTTTAAAGTATATTATTATGTTTTCAACACATCATTAAATTTTCAAATGCAATGTTTTTTGCAAATAATGTAACCTGCTGCATTATTAATAGTAAGAATAATTATTTTAATAGCAATTATATTCCTCAAAAGTTTTTGTTATAGGAAATTAAAAAAAAAAAAAATAGCGTTAAACTACATATTATATATTTATGAACGATTGAAGTTCAGAAGTTCAAATTTTTACGATATTGAATAGATATTCAACGTATATTATACTTATGTTGTTAAAAATAAACTAATATTGGATGATTAAACATGTCAATAGATCTCCACGACTCGTTTAAAAGTCTAGCTAGCTGCTATCACAATGGTCAACATAATATTGTAAATAATTTATGTAGGTAATAATCTAATATATGTGATCTTTTTGACTACTATCAAAACTGCCACGGTCTTAAAACTAAGTCAATAACCGCGGTTAAATGTAACATAGCCTCTATTATTCACCTATAATGTATTTTTTGTGTAAACAGAAACTTGATTATTTAATTAATTCTTTAATTATTGCAGTGATCCAGGAATGTTAAATTATAATGTGCATATGAATGCGCTTATAAGTGTTTTTTTTTTTTTTTTTTTTTTTATTAGAATTAAGGCTTCAATTACTGAGGTCATTAGCCTGTTTGTAGGTTTTTATTGTGGGTTGAGGAACGGTTGAGTTGGAACACGTTTTTTTTTTTTTTTTTTTGTATGTGTGGCAAGGATTTGTTGCTAAAAACCCGGGTGGTCACCCATCCGGGAACTAGCAACACCGGCCGGTACGTACACTCAAGGCGTTTCCGCAGTTGAGCGTACGACCGCGCCACACTCTAATTCGCTTATAAGTGTTCACTTCAAAGGAAGTGGAATTCTCATTGGTGTCCGCATAAATATTAAAAATATATAATCATTCAACAATATACGAATGTTCCACGTTTTTATAAAATACGTGTATTTACTATGATGCAGAAAAATTAGCCTACTTAAACTTTGGCACCCCTTTTAAAAAATTAAATTGATGCTGCTGTGATGTACCCGCTCGTTATCGTCCCAAACAGCCTAATTAAATCTATACGACATAAAACGCAGTGTAATTCAAACAACGTGTAGATATTTTTATTAATAATAATAATAATAATAATAATAAATATAATAAATAATTATAGTTACATATTACATACATAATATATACTATATGTATGTTACACCCGCGGTGGTGAACAATTTCGTTATTTGCAAAATGGCCGGTAGGCCGATCTTCGTGTTTGTAAATAATAGTAAATTAATATAATATTATGTTTTAGTAGTAATATGCTTATAATAATGTACATGTAAACAGTGATTGTATAGTTTCATTTTTTTTTTTTTTTAATAATAATTAATAAATAATGTCTATATATAATAATGCATAAAAAAAAAATCGCACGACCAAATACAATAATAAATACACATATAGATAGGTAATTCATATAATATAATATTACACCAGTAATAATAATAATAATAATAATAATAAAATAAATAAATCGAGACGAATACAAATCAAGTACATTAATTATCGTATAATATAAAATATGTAATAATATATAATTACTTATAATAACGAGTGTGAGTATGCTGAATATACAAATCGTCGATGTAATGATATTATTTGTTTAATGTACGCGTAAAAACATTGGCAATTTTGACGTGCAATGATCACGATAATTAGATATTTTTACCTATTCATACCCACGTTGTACAGGGAGAGGGGACAGTGAAACGGTCGATTTTGAAAATAGGTTTTTTTGATAAATGTGCCTTGAGAATGCTCTGAAAAAATAACTTGACTTTGAAATTCGGCCGTTTTAATGCCCCACCTTGTGCATAGCTGTAGGTATATACCTAGTGTCAAAATACACGTCAATGTTTGTAGAAGCGGAACAATATTTTTTTTAAATAATCGTTTGTGTTTTGTGTGCAGTGCATATGATATACATTTGAGTTAGTGAAAAGCACGTGTTTACGCATATTTAATTTTATATCGTGTCAAATATTATACAATATTGATCGTATAGCATCCCGTTCTTTATCTCTTTCTATCAATATATGCAGGTAGAAACATATATTCGATCATACACGGATCCAGAGCACAGTTCTAAGGGGGAAGGGGTTAACAACACAAAAACAATATACACTGGTTATAAAAACAGTATTTATAGTAATTATAATCAATGGTAGTATCCAGTAGTAGGCACTCTAGTGTCTTGGTGGGGGGGGAGGCTGGGCCCCTAGACCCTCCTGGGTCCGTTTCTGAACTCGATACACTTACAATATACTTACAGTCAAATCGAGGAGCGTGTCGAGTTAGAACGGGCTAATGCGATTAATATTATTGATATATATATATATGATATTTAAACGAAATGTACAAATGATAAAAACGCGTACGATAAGCTCGTAATATAATAATAATAGTGGTGGTGAATAATAATTTTTTTCAGCTAAACGTGCACGAGTATGTGTGTATGTGTGGAATAAGTCCAGCAAGAACGAGAAATCGTCACTTCTACTATTCCGTTTGAGCATTGTGAAATTTGAAACATTCGATAAGTATCGCGCCAGTGCCTACGATAAATAATTGTGTCGGAAAACGTGTCCATTTCTACGAGTATTAGAAATCGGTTCGGAAAAAAGCAATTTCGGTTAATAAAGAATTCGGGTGCGTTATTAAATATTTGAATTTATAGACATACGACATAATGACGAGTGATCACTGATCCACAAACGGATATAGTTTAAACACTCAAGTATCTACAGGTATGTCGCTGTGCTCGTTGTTGCCACTTTTTTTTCAAGATCTGTAGTCGTATTTAACGGCGATCTGGGGATAGGCAGGTAGGTATTTAATATTAGGCAGGTAAATAATATTTTATCCTTATTATACGAAATGGCCATGACGTCGACATACCACAGAATAGATTACATTTAAAAGATTGAATTAAATTTGTTCTGCGGTAATACGTCGTAATATTTACATAGCCGTTCAATTGTATATATTTTTAATGGAGTAAAAAAGAGATGTCTGGCGATGATCGACGGACGCTGACGCGCGGTTTTCGACTCGAAAAATTTCGGTTTCCGATCGTCGTCATCACGTACAACAACAACAACTACAACAATAATAATAATAACATCAATAATATGAATAATTGAGGAACGATTTTTGGCACGACCGAAAGATAAATGCGTAAAATAAAAAAATTAAATCAAAATTGACATCCACACGTTCGCTCGTCGAGTCAATCGTGTTATATTATAATAACTATAGGCATACTTATGTACACGTCACATTGGAAAACCATACGCGAACGCGCTTTGGGGATAACTAACAAATAATAATAATAGTAATGGGATATAAATAATAGAAATTAAATTAAATCCTCGTTCGCCTGTTCGTGGTCCAGCGGAAGTCGATATGGCCTAATGCCATAATGATAATACAGTTTGCGTACACCCCACAGATGCGATATTATTCATTATTATAAACTACGAAAGCTCCAGCTCACGCGGGCTATGGCTTACGAGCAACCGACCATAATATTCATGTACGACGAATGACGTGTCGTGTATATGTTGTTTTATGATTCCAACGTAAAAACAACAAGCCCTAAATTGCAACGATTTTCGTCGGGCTGAAACGGTACACGCGATGTCGTTTTGTCTCGGTATAATATTATAATATTTACGCATCGATAAATACTCGCAGTTATTACTATCCGTAGGCATATAATATGTACAGGGTTATTGAGCATGCGGGCTGACCAAAAGCCAACACTTAAAATTTTTTCCGATTTTGAGATAATTCTCGGACGGAGAACAGTCTGCAGGTGGTCTGTTTTTCTATACCTATTAGGCAGTTGGTTTACACGTGGGCGCCAAGTTTTCCGAATTTTATGGGGTGCTTGAGCGCAGCAGCACCCCGATATAGTCGACATCTATGGTTAGGTATATTATTACTATTCGATGTCCAAAGTCGGGCAAGACGTCGGCGGCCCGTTACAAAAATAAAAAATAAAGTACCTAGAAGTGTGGGCGTTACATACGTCTCGTACGCGTGCGCCATCGGAGAGTTGTATTTATCGGAAGAGAAATTTATTATTTTTGTTTGATATCACGTTGAAATCCGAATCGGTCTAGAGCCGAGAAAGGTTACCGAGACTTGGGGCTAGTCGCTGTTTTTTATTTTCGAAAACATAAATCGTTGGTATTATATAATATTTGTAGTGATCAGATTACCACGACGTTGCTTTTGACGAACAGTGTATTACTGTCGTCGAGTAATGTCCACCAGAACTTAAAATTAAAATCGTTAAGAGTGTGTATACGACAATATTATTATGAGAGAAAAAGACGACTGCGAGAATGGTGTCGCCGGTAGAGGAAACGACGATAACCGGAAATCTGCGCGGGTGTCGAATACAGTGGCGGCGGCGGATGCACTTGGCGGCGGCGGATGCACTTGGCGGCGGTGGATACAGTGGCGACGGCGGCAGCGGTAGCGGCTGTAGCGGTGGTCATAACAACAGCATCGTATATATATATATATATTATATTACAACAACAACGATAATAATAAAATAACGCACAGCCGACGCGCTCCAATTTGCGTCACATACGATAGATTTGCCGTTACACGTTTCAGACGTCGGTCGTGGGTCATATGATGTCCGTCTCGTACACTTTGCTGACGGTCATCGTCGTCGTCGTCGTCGTTGTGGCCTTGTTGTTTGCGGTCGACCGTTGTTTTTCGTCGTCGTCGCCGTCGACTGCTGCGACGGCGGCAGCGGTGCTAGTGCCGTTGTTGGAGGCAGCGGCGGCCAGCTGGGTGAGCGAACCCGATATAGGGGCTGCTGCACTCATGGACAGCCCCATCTTCAACAGCAGGTTGCCCTCGCTGCCAGTCTTCTTGAGCTGGAGCAGGTCGGGCGGCGGCTGTGACCGCTGCAATTGCTGCAGCCGCGTGTACTGTTCCTGCAGCGCTTTTTGCTTCCTCAGCAGCTCCTGGTGCCGCTGCTCTAATTGTTCCTGTCTGGTGGTCGTCGCGACGGCCGTCGGCGCGGCCGCCGTTGGTGGTTCGGGCATGGGTGGTTTACCACAGCCACTGAGCACCACGGTGGTCAGCGACCCCTTCCGGCTGGGCGGGCTGCCGCCGGCCGACGACGACGACACCGAGCCCCTGGGCGATGACGTCGGGGCCCCCACCGAACTGCCCGCCGTGGTCGGCGACGCCACCGGCGACTTGGAACTGGTACGCGGCGGCGGCGGCGGGGGCATTCGCTTGTTCTGCAGGTCGGGCGTCCGTTCCGGCACGGGCGGTTTGCTCCCCGCCTCCGACGACGTGCTGCTCAGACGCCGCAATACCGGTTTCGGGGCGACCGCGACCGCCGCCGGACCAGTGACCGCCGTCACCTCCTCGGCCGTCGTCGGCTCCACCGCCACTGGTTCCGCCGACGTCGCCACCGACCCCGTCGCTACCGACACCGCCGCCGGGGTCGTCTGCAGTTCGTCTAGCAAAGTGTCGAGTGCGTTCTCCGCACCTGTTGGCTCGCGCTTTCCAACACTACCGCTGCCGTCGTTTGTTCCTGTTCTGGTCTGGTCCACGACACTCCCCTGTCCAGCGACACACCCCTGCGAAAACCACACGAAAAACCGTTTTAATAACGTTCGGTTGACCGCAACGTACTTTTGCACACGTAAACATTTATTAAGAGGATGTCGGCGCAACATTTGTTTTCTCTCTCAGACCCACGCACAACACGGATGGAACGTAAATCGTTTTTTGTTTTTTAGTATTTTTGTGTAATCTTAGAGTAAAAACATTATGTAGGACAATCATTTCGAGGGTTTGACACGTCGGTTTTACATTTTGTTAGTGTTCGACTTTAAAAACAAACTCTTTTTTTCTAAATTTGATTGAATAATTTGTTGTTTTGAGACAACGTATTTTGCACTAATCGACGCGCCATTCCATCGAAAATATTATTCTCCGGAATGTCTGCAATTAATCGTTTTACTCTCCGAGATCACTCAAGAACACGAGAAAAAAATTATTTTGCGTGCACGAGTTTCGTCTATATAATGATATGTCGCGCGCGGGCCAGAGAGAGAGAGAGAGAGAGAGAGAGAGAGAGAGAGAGAGAGAGAGACGGACAGTGCGCCGACATTCTTTTAATATATTATTACAATATAGTATAGTGGCCGATGAACGATAATCGAATACGACATAACGTCACGGCGTATATCACAGAATCTCGCCAATACAGATCGGTCGTTTCGTAAAGAGGACGCCGCGGCCGATCTACACCCATGGGCGGCATTCGGTGACCGGCGGTTACCGTTCACGGGTCGACGGCGTGCGACGAAAACGGCGCCCGCGGTGTGCACCGCGTCTTAACTGTGTAGATCGGCTTGGTGTGCTTTTTACGCGTCGACGCGTCGCGGTCATCGCGTATTTTAGTTTTTCTTTTTTTTTTTTCCCGTATTCGATCGGTTTGATCCGTCGTGAGGGGGCTGTCTTTCAATCAAAATTATCGTGCATCGGGCGCCGGTTAAGTCTCATTTGAAAACCGTATGAATTTACGTGTTTGGGCGCATGGTTATTACTCGAAGCCACTAAAGCCATCGAAAGTATCGAACACGTACACATCCGTCTAGCGTTTATCGTCCCGCGGCACACACAAACGCGTTGTCGTCGATCTGTTCCAAAGACTGTATACGTACCGGACGCACGCGCTTTCACGCGAACGAATTTTATTATAATATTACGTTTTAATTTATCTCTCCGCCGTAGTTCAGTATTATTTGAAATATATATATATATATATATCATTATATTATAATGTTGAAAAATAAATGTGTTTACAGACCTAACGTTACTACTTTGTATATTATTGAATGTAGAAATTGTGTGAAAACTTTTGTCCGTGGGTTTTATGGCAATTAAAAAAAAGATATATTATTTTACAACGATCTAATATTATAAAATGAAAAAAGTTGTGTGGGTTGATATATATATATATATGTTTCTTAGCGTTCATTCGCGGTTGTCTCTAATTACTAAATTTACGAGTATTATGAAACAAAACTTTTCCACGAGCACTGTATTAATTTTTTTTTAATCATTATTAGCGGAAGTTTGATGACGCATTATACATTTTGTTTGATCGCTCGGATTTTGTGGTTATTGTTATTCCCATTATTTAGGGCGTATGTATTGTTTGCCGAACAATTTAATTATATACATAGGAATCTACGATTATTTTCTCCATTAATAGAAATCTCGATTCTAATTATTGTAGAGTCGCCGGTCCCAATATACGGGTTGACGAGATTTTTTGAAACTAGATTTAATTAAGTAAAACAATAATAGTGGCGATAAACGCATCTATATCAAGTAACAACATGTTCAAGAACAACATGATATATATATATATATATTATAATTGGTAAATTGTCTATTGTTACTACAGAATATTCATTACAATGTATCGTATTAAACATAACATTATTGTGTGTTTAAATACGCGTGTACGAGAGGAAGATCTAAAACGATGTGTGAAAGATATTTTTTTTGTTCTAACTACGGGAAGTTATATAATGCACATAACGCGTTATAAATTTTAACTATATATATATATATTTTTTTTTAACAAAATTTCGTTTGTGTATGCATATTTGATTTTAATTAAGGTCATAATCTCCTCGGCAAAGGTACACCGCGATAAACGGTTAATTTAAGCGAATGTATAATAATATAATATACATATTATGTTTCTTATAAGAATATAACGACGATTAAGAGACAAGAGAGGATTTAAATGTCATTTGCATCGAAACGGCTGATCACGATTTCCTACGTATATATTTTAGGCCGTTTAAAAGGCGAACGTTATACTCGAAATGTTGTACGCTATCGTTTCAAGAAAGTAGTTTTTTTACAGATTTGTTTATTCTGTTTTCGTTGACGAGTGGTGCTAAATCGTACGGTATAGATCGTATATATGGACTTGACAGGAAATTGCGTTTTAAACGAAAATCATCATCGAACGACTCCGCTTAGCTACGTATATAATATTACTCAATTAACCAGTAACAAGTTTACCGGTGGTAAGTCGGAAGGTGCACGGAATTAAATTGTTTATTAACGCGTAGAAGAGATAAATTAATGTTTTAATAGAAATTTGAGTTGGTACGAATAATAATTTTTGTTACGCGCCAGTCGTGACGAGGCATAGGTCATAATATTATACAAGCAATCATTTTTTCTGGGAACGATTGAAAGATAGCCATCACGCCAAATCATTACATTATATTATATACATTGTGATTAATTAATTGTGTGCAAACATATAATCTACGTCCAAGCTATAATTTAAATGTTCATTACATTTGTGTAGTACAAAATATGCATAAGGTATTATAATATCAGCGTGTGTGCGCAAAACTAATATATCTAAGAAATGTTGAATACAGGTATAAAAATACAAACATTTTCCGAACGGACGTTCATTTAAAAGTGCTTTTTTTTCAGAGATCTATCGGTTTTTTGATTTTGTGGGTTATTATAATTTTTGTTAATATTAAAATCGATTATTTTGAAATCATGTGACCGTCGCACGTCAATTTCTAAAACGGCCTTTAAAACTGTCACAAAAAAACCACTGATAAATATTCGTCCGCTCGAGTGTTATTTTGTCAAATACATAATGGATCTGTATGAAGTACATGCAACAGCCAATAATTACGTATTTATGCGACAATATTAATCCACTACAATAGTAGGTAAGTATATTAGCGTAAGCCAAACACGGATTGCAATAATTAGACTTGATTTAGACTTGCTCATAAGAATCAAAGTAATTTAGTCACATCTACGCATAGGTGCGTATAACACCGGGGTAAAGTCTGAATTAATCGATTGGGCCGATATTACACGCGATTGTATTCCTATCAATATGTTTTAATTGGGTATTAGTAAAATAATATTGTTGTTAATATGAATATATAAATTGATTAGTACTTATGATTTTTTTTCCGTAGTTTTCTTTCTACGACGACTGTTAGAATGTTTCGAGTTAGTAGTTTTTAATTAGTTTAGTATTTTATGAAACTATATTGTACCACGGTAACACAAAAATAAAAATAATTAGTCCGGTATTTACCAAAGTCTATTTGATCTGAAATGCAGTGAGTTAATTTGCAATGGACGTCCGTGGCATACTATACATTACAATACTTGCTCACAATCTACATTAACTGTGCAGGTATTATTCACACACTATATTAAAAAAAAAAAAAAACAAACGCAAACTAAATAATAATAACAAAAAAATAAATAAATAAATCAACAACAAACAAAATAACGTTTGTGTAAAACAAGTAAAAAAAAATTTGCAATTCAAGTGTTTTAAAAAGGCAAGAAAAAACAGGAAGTAATTTTATATAGGTGGTGTACAATACATAATCATAATAATAATATTAATAATAATAATAATAATAATATTTATAATATAATATTATTATCGCGTAGGATCGACTTATACATTTGTTGTTGTTGTGTTTAATTAAAAAAGCACTACAGTTAAACAAGGTATTAGAAAAAAAAACAATATATTTACAAAAAAACATTTCCAATGTGAAATTAACTTCTCTTTGTAAGATAATTAAAACGATATCAATAATAATATGTTGTACGGTGTGAGAATAAATAATAATAAAAAAAAAAAGATTAAAAAAAAAGACGAACAATATCATGTGTGGTTTCTTCGCGGAAAATTCATATAAATGTGTGTCTGTGTCGTCTGTGTGAGCGAGACTAAGGTAAAAACAAAATCTATAAATTGTGATAGAAGAAAAATTAAAAAAAAAATAATAATCATTGTACGACGATTTCGCATTTCAGTGTACGTAATAAAAATGTTGTCTAAAAAATACATGCAAACAAGTCATCGGGTATAGGTATTATATTATATTATCTATAGGTAGAATGAGAATAAAAATATTCTTTGTGGGTGCCAAGAAGATATTATATTATTGTAATATAATATAAAAATAGAGGATGGGTAGAAACAATCTATAAGTTGACTTATAATAGATTAGAAAATATATTGAAAATAAAACCACAATAATATTAACAATGAAATATTGTCATACTGAACCGTTTACCTGAACCACGGTCATGTATTTCAACATACAAATCTAACGAGTGAAGCATGCGCCGTTAGTAAATACGAGCTAAAAACAAAATAAAACCAAAACATTTCTCTGAGATAATGTTGATGAATAAAATACGGGATAATAATAATAATAGTAATAAAAATAAATAAAAAAAAACATTAAAATATGATAAAAACGTGAAATTAATAAATATATATAGTAATAAAACTCGGATGAACATGAAAATGAGTCAAGCAGATGAAAGTAAAAAAGTATTACATCAATTCATAAGCATAAAAATACAACGATTCGAAGATTTTTGGACTTGTACAAAACAATGAAATAACAAAAAATTTACTCGTGGCTAGTAATCGCATCCTTGAAGTTTGCACTCCAACGCCAACCAAACTGGTAGCCGATTTAAAACACAAAAATAAAAAACAAAAATTAATTTCTATAAAGCTTTTTTGGGTTGTTTTTTAAGTAATTATTTAAAAATTCTATTAATAAAACATGTCCCGCGATATATATAAATATAATAGTCATTTACGATAATGCATATTGCGTATGTATGTATATATATATTATAATATAGTATAATAATAATTACGTTACGAAAATATAAAATGCAAAATAAACGTTAAGACACATTGGAAATGCATTATAATAATAATAATATAAAATATGTTTAGTTATACACACGTTAGTAAAATAAATATTAACTAAGTTTTCGTAAAAAGCAAGTTTAACTAAAACAATAAATTATTGAATAATAATAATAAATAAATAAAAAAAAAAAAGAACAAAGCTATATGTTTCTGTAAAACTCCGCAAGTCCGGCAAAACTCACGGGTTGAAAATACGAATATGAAAACTATAATAATATAATATGTTATTATGACAAGAGGACCCTCCTTACAAAACGATATAATAATATCTCGTTATTTTTTTTCCAGCCTAACGAAAGAAAAATCGAAAGATAAATTCGACACCTGTGAAACAGTGTCACCGATGTAATATACCTTGGCCGACGATGTAGGCGTGATCGGCGGAGTGTCTTCGTTGGTGGGCGACAGTCTGGCGTCGGGTAAACGTTGTTCCTGAACGGAAGCGAGCCTGCAAAACATCAATACCGCATCGGTTAGAATTAACACAAAAAGCATATCATACGCATGTGAAAATTAACTTTTCAAAGTTTTGTTGTTTACTAGGATTTTTTAAATGATTATTTTTTCCATAGAATTACGTAAAATAAATAGTACCTAATTCATGTTCGGTAACGCGGTTATACTAACGTAAAAAATTTGTGAAATATCCGTTCGACAATAAAGGGAATAATATTTAAAACAAAAAAATGTAATACAATATAATGTTTACATCTTATATCAATGTGGTGATAATTGGTTAAAAAATCAGTCTATATCGAAAAAATGTGAACTCGTGTTGAAATGCATTCAATTTTTACCGTCAAATCTATGTGCGTAAGAATGTCAATTGCAAAATTGAATTTTCGCCGAAACTATTACGATAATACTGAATTATAGGTAGTAGTGCTAATCATTATTTTGACCAATCCGAATTACGGATTACAATTATATAATCTGAATTCTTGGATTAAATCCAGATAAAATCGATTGTATTCGAAATTTGGATTCGGAATTTTGAATCCGATCCGGCTACAGAGTTTTTTTTATATAATCAGATTATTTTTCATTGTTAACTATACAATATTATAGTATAAATATGTGATCCATCGACAATGTAATAAGAGGCATTTTTAAAAAAAATCTTATGGTTTCGAGTTTTTCACTATTCCTCGACTTAATAGCCCTGAGAAACTTAGTAGATAATTCATATTATAATCCATTAAATTATTAGGTGAGTACCTATTATTATTCTTAATGATTCTTAAGTGACTATATATATATATATATATATATTAATAAACAGCAATTTTTACATGCACAATCTACAGCAAGTCTATCACATTCATAGTTTTGAAATAAAAGGTTGTTTAAATTTACTATATTGTTGTTTTTAAATCAACTAATGAACTTTTCTTTTTAAATTTTGCCACTAATTTCACGGTTTTAAATAATAATAACCATAATCTGGATTTATATCATAATCCGGATTTGGTATTTTAATCCGGATTAAACGGATTGTTACTTTTGTTTCAATCCGGACCAATCCGGATCGGTAATCCGGATATGGGTTGATTCGGAATTGGTGCTCAGCACTAGTAGGTAGTGTACTGCATAGTAATGTATTGTATAGTAATGCTTTGCAAGTCTGCATGGTCCGTTATTTTAGGGATCGGGCTGGATTTAAAATTTTAACAAAGGACCGAACTCAGATCAAACCGACGGTTACATTTTTTTTAGACTGGACTAGAGTGGTAATTTAATTTAATAAAGTAGACCAGGACCGGATCTGAAAAAAATTTGGATCGGATTGTATAGCTCTGTTTGTAATAGTCTGAACTGAAGCTGGACCGAACCGTTATTATGGTCATTTAATATAATAAAATTATATAAATATAAATATTTATAACACAATTGCCTGAAGTTGATGTTTTTCGTTTACTTTTACACATATTGCAAAAACAATAATTTTAATAGATCATAAGGATCGTTACCTGGACCGGATTGGTCCAGACCGAACCGAACTGATAATATTTTTTTGTTGTAACCGTACCAAACCCAATCAAAAATAATACATTTTAACTGGGACTGGACCGAATTATTCCCAAATATTATTAAACCGGACTACTCCAACAAGTTGACCATTTGTATATGCTAGGATGGGTTCAGACTCATATAGATTGGACCATGCAGAGCACTAGTAAGTAGATTGAATTTTTTAATAAAATGTAATTGCAGTAGGCATAATATACTATAGGTGTTTAGCTAACTTAGTTGCAATACAATAATATATAAAACAATTATAATGTAAACACATTAATAATCATTGACAAAACACGTTTTTCATAAAAAAGTTTAAAAAAAGAAATATTTTATGCATTATATAATATATAATAATCTAATGCATCGTTTTTTATGCATTACTATTATGATAATGGTTTACCTCTTGAGTGTTACAAGCGTTCCGGTTAATTTTTTACACCGTTTGAGTGCACTTTCTAGACGATCGGGCTCTTCTTTGAGAAACCTAAATACATATATATCAGAAGACGAGAACTTGCATTATTTCATTAGGTACACATTATTAATATTGTATTAGTCAATTACTTTTCCTCGGTAACCGCTCTGTCCATTTCCTTCGTCAATACTGTACGAATCGACTCTTGTAAACTTGGGAATCTCAATTTCAATTCAGCAACCGTTTTACTATAAGAACATAAATAAGAAAACAAAGATAAATTATAAATGATAATAAATTGGATATACGAGGTAATCCATTTTACATAAGACACTCATTATTATAAAAAATACTAATGTTTTCAAAAATATACTTGTATTTAAAAAAGAATATTTTGATTATTTTTTATCGTTATCATTTTTTTTAAAAGTTTTTACTTTTTAATAATAACATACAATATAAATTTCACACTCTGAAGCGGTTTATTATTCGGAGTATTTCGATCTATAGTAAATAGTAATTATAATTCGCACAGGTAGTTAATTAGTTATAATTTTATAACTATTTAAAGTTTAGATGTGAGTGAGTAGTGGACCAACATTTTGGTGGGGTACTTTTGTACCACTCTACTACTTTCATCAAAAGTTTAAAAAGGTACTTTTAAACTATTGATGAAGAAATCTGCTTTAGAATTAGGAATTAAAAACGTATGTTGTCATTAAAAAAACTAAAAATAATAACTTTAAAAAAAGTAAAAAATATAATTATTTTGTAAAGAGATTGGTTGTTAACGACATATATTTAAGTAAAAAAATATTTTTAAAGACACTAACACTTTTGAAATAATGAGTGTTTTACGTTAAATTGATCGCCCGGCATGTATATACGCGTAACGAGTATATCGTAGTGTGGTCTATCGTAGAAAATTGATGTTCAGAAAAATTGCGTTGAAGAACAATTTGCTCGTAGTGAGGGGAGGGGTGAAAAAGAGGAAATATGAATTAGTGTTGGCATTAGGTTTCTATAATACATGTTGCGAACGGGATTCATCGACAGAAAATAGGCGAGCAGTGGCGGGACAGCGGGATAAGGAAAACGAGACGTCGTAATGATTTTGGCCTGGAAGCGAAATACTCGTGACGGTCATGATATACATTTTGGATAATATTGTACCTGGATTTGCTGAGCACAAGCGCCATGTTTTCCACGTCCGACATGTTTACCCTGGACTTCTTGTTAATGACGTTTCCCCGTAGTTCTTCCACCGTGCTCTCGAGCTCCCTGCGCCAATACACGCGGCAAAAACAACATCCATTAAAGCGAAATTCGGCAGCCGAAAACGGTACATTCTGAACACGTTCGATCGATCGCCGAATTATAGACTTATTATATACACACTCACATAATATACACCACCACGTGGATCCTATTTTATTATTCGCGGCGAAAACTGTTAAATTATTATATACGACAGGCAACAAATATAGGTATACACTAAGTGAGGTATGAAAAGACTTAACCATTCGAGATAAAATAGGAGCATCAAAATAATGTAATTTAAAATAATATACTGGGTGATTCACCGAGCGTACTCACCTCCGTTTTTTTATTTAACGGTGAATTCATTCAGTTTCAGATTTATGAGATTTTTAAATATACTTACTCGCCGTAATTATAAAGATTACATTTTACAATTTTTGATATTTTTTTGTACTACTATGGAGTGTCCTGCGCCGATACAAACTTCTGTTTTTCAAATGAACCCCCCCCCCCCCCGTTTACTATAAATTGTTTGGTGGATAATATTTTAAAAAAAATTGATGTAATTAATTCAAAATTCGAACGAGCAGTATTTAATTTTTTCAAATGTTTAATACTTAGGATAATAATCCTTAAAAATGACTTTACAAAAATATAAAGTAAATGTAACGCCGTTGGGTCAAGTATTTATTATACATAGACCATTTTTATAAATTATACCAGTAAATATTGATAGATTAAATAAATTACTAAAATGTTTAAATTATCGTTTCCAAATCATATCACGAATTTATTATCCTCAGTATTCAAAGTTCAATAATTCAAAAACTACTAATTCGAATTTTGTTTTTGATACGTCAAAATATTCAAAAAAATTATTCACTAAACAGTAGAAAAAGTAGGGAGTAGGTTGTCATTTGAAAATATAAGTTTGTATCTCTACAAGACACTTCTTAAGTAGTACAAAAAAATCAAGAATTTTAAAACATATAGTCTTTAAGTATATTTATAAAAATTCCAAAAATCATATTTTTAATAACTGCATTAAGCGATGAAGGAAAGGGGATGAGCATGTTTGGTTAATCACTCTGTGGCATAGGTATTTTAAGGATACCATATGTTTAAATACGCGGAAAAACAACTTTAGAATTTGTATGAGTACCTATTTCAATATCATTAAAATACACATTTATACCGCAGAATACTGTTCGTTGCCATCGTAATCCTACCACGGAACGATCCTTTTATCTCAGAACAGACAGCGAGGTTCTCACTAACTTCTTATAGTTCAGGCATTGAGATATATTGATTGCTGTGCAACAAAATAATCACACTCTATACGTAATGAGACGTGCGTGGCACGCAAGTCTAACAATGTGTAAATAGGTACATAATATAATAATTTTCGGGATTTCCGGCGCGGCGAGAAAACAACGATTTTAGGTACTTCCGCGTGAACGGAGTGTGCACATTAGTCATTATTGTACATATATTATTATAAGTGAACGTGCAAAATTACTAAAATTATGTTCGCAAACTGTTAACTGAAAGATTTCCATACGATATAACATCGCAACTATATAATAAATCGTCGCGGTGTGAAAAAAAATTGTATTATCGTATATGAATCGTTAACTGTTGTTTGCTTATTTAACTTTTCGTTTTCCGACGGCGACCGACTCACAATATACTGAGTGATCCATTTAACGTACCTAACACTCATTATTTCGAAAAAAACACTAAGGTTTTTGAAAATATTCATTTTACAGAATTGTAAGTCGTAACATAACAGCATTTATGAAAACAAATTATATTTTTACTATTTTTTAAGTTTTTTATTCTTTTGAATGACAAGATACATTTAAATTTTATATTTCGAAGCAGAATATAATTTAAAGTGTTTTCATCTATAAACATAAAACTTTCAACAAGTAGTTTATAAGTTAAAAGTATTTAAATTTAAAACGAGCAAGGAAATGGACCAGCATTTTGCAGGGTATCCCTGAATCACTCCACCACGCTAATTTAAACTTTAAATACTTATAACTCATAAACTACTCTTCCAAAATTCGATTTCTATGTATCGAGGTACTTCAAAAAATATTCTGCTTTGGAATATAAAGAATTAAAAATGTATGTTATCATTTAACGTTCTTAAAAAATACGATACCTAACGATAAAAATAGTAAAAATATATATTGTAGGTTTTTAACAATTTAAAATTACATATGCGAAAAAAAATAATTTTTAAAAACGTTAGTAGTTTTTGTAATAATAAACGTCTTACGACTTCCGTTAAGTGGATCACTCGGTATAATATATTTCACATATACGAATAATAAACAATAATAATAATAATAATAATAAAAAAATAATAATAGTGATATAATATGACGTGCGGTATTGCCGGGCGTCGTTACACAAACGGGATACGATTTTTGTCAAATCGTCATATCGTTGTTGTCACTTACGTCAAGTCCGTTTCCAGCCTGATAATCTCCTGCCTGTATATGTCCTCTTCTCGGTCCACGTGTGCCCTTTCCTTCGATCCAGATTCGCTCCACGCTTGGTCGGCGCCGGAAGCGATCAACGTTCTAGATATACAACACAGCGTCGTTATTCAGCACGATCTATATTATGTACCTCCTAGGTATTATAATATAGGTATACATTGTGCAAACACGGCGGCCGACAAAAATCTTCACGAGTTCGCTAATCGTCCGTCGTAACATAACATACTTTAAGCATAGTATGAACGATTAAACCCGCCAGTATTTCGTGACCATTTTTTTTTTCAAAAAATATGATTTTCCCAAACGGATATGTTTTAATATGATTAATTAAATCAAAATGGCTGAATTCGAAACAATAATATAATGCACCAAGCAAGCATGTATACTACGGGTGTCAGTATCGCGATATCGTTAGATAATATAATAATAAAACACGACCGCGATTGCTCGAAATCGGCATGCAACGTTTTCAAAAGATAACATCCTTCTACGCAGCTCGGGGATATTTCTGTACGAATAATAATAATATATGCGTGTATAGTATAATATTTTGCATGTACCGGGTGATCCATTTAATGTAGGTACGACTCTCGTTATTTGAAAAATTTTTAACGTTTTGGAAAATATTTTTTTGCATTATTTTTAAGTTGTTGGAAACAAAATTTTCAAAAACATTATATTTTTTACTTTTTTTTTAAATTTCTTATTTCAAATCAGAATATTTTTCGGAGTTCATCGATACATAACAATCGAATCTTGGACAAGTAATTCGTGAACTATAATAGTATTTAAAGTTATAACCTGTCTGCTTGTCCAAAGTTTAATTTTCATAGATCGAAATATTCCAGTTAATATTCTGCTTCAGAATATAAAATGAAAAAATTATGTTGTCATTCAAATAACATAAAACATAAAAAAAGTAAAAAATATAATTTTTTTCCAAAAATGTTATTTTGTAACGAATTAAAATTATATAAAAGAAATATTATCAAAAAAAAAAAATGATAGTGTGGTCTGAAATAATGAGTGTCTTACGTCAAATGGATCACTCTGTATACGGTGTTGTAGGAATGTTTTGATTTATACGTAGACAATATAATTTCGGATATTCGTGACTATAATTATAATGAACAACGCGTGAAATGTACCTGATTTTTATGAACGTATCTTTGATGGTTTCGCGAATCGAGTGGGCTTGTGCCTGAGACATTCTTCTCAGGTTCCGAGCTTCTTGTCGCAAGTCTTTTGCTTTTTTTTGCAGAACTCTTAGTTGGTTGTACATTTCTGGCGTCAGCTGTAGATCTGAAATTACCGAACAACAATAACAGTTATTTATCGGTTACGCGCATATACATTTATCCAATATCTAATTTATATAGGTATAAATTGACTAAAATGGACTAACCACTGTATAAATGTCTGTCGTCATATTGTCCAGGTATAGCAGACGGCTTGGGCGGAGGATGAGGTTTAAATCTGTCTTTTTCTAAAATCAATTACAACATGTAATTAGAAAAAAATCAGCATAAATAGAATAGAGGGACGCAATGAAATTACGCGGTAATGAAACTACGAAATAAAATAATAAATGCACGTATTATATTAATTTTTTAAAACGAGAACATTGTTAATGTCAAAATAACGACGACTACAGACGTGTATCTAGAAGTAAATGCTAGTAAGATGAAAAGTTTTCACAAGACATTTCACAGTGTCGATATTGACGTTGTAAAAAATGCTTATTTATGTTTGTTGCTTTGTTAAAAAATAAAATTTAATACTATTTAAATGTCAACATTACATATAGGGATTCAGGCGTTTCGCGTTTTAAAATCGAATCAAGTCACTCAAAAACTCGAAATAAGGACAAATAATAAGATTTGGAGAGACAAATGGATTTTAGTTCTTTCAGAGTTGGTTGAGATCAGATCAAAAGGGTTCTGTTTAAATGATTATTTCGTTAAAAAATACGAGTCGAGAAACGGGACATAGGTATATATTTTATTTACCTACTTAAATGTGTATTTTAGAAAACGAGTAAGAAACGTTACGTTATTATTAAGTACCTACATTTCATTTTAATGTATTTTTAAGAACATACAGTTTATAGTGCTTTAGTACAAATAACAAAGATTTAAGTGATTGCAGTTTTTTTTTCATTCGTAGAAATCCTAAACGACGATTCGTACTTCATTTTTATTTTTTTTTTCTATAAAAGTCCCAGTACAAATCAATAGCAACAAGTAAAATAGTAATGGTTTTTGAAAGATATCATTGTTCTTGCTGGTAGATAGGATTTCTCCAGCATATTATATATTTTTATGTTCACGAAATCCATTACTTATAAACGTCTTAGTTTTGAGTTTGTTTACTTTCGTCAGTGTTTTCATTACTACAATTGTATTTTGGTACTACTAAAAAATATTAGGAAATCACGCAATATTTTTTTTTCGAGCAGTTTATAAAATAAAATACCTACCTACGTTGTGGTTATGTCCCTAATATACACACACATAATATAATATGTCCTATGATGTCATTTGGAATATCTAACTGTGAATATGTAATTAATTATTTGTTTATACGATTGCGACGTGATATATTTTACGCTCTTGTTATTTGTGGACCACAATGTGCATAATATATATGATTACCAGAAGAATAAAATTTAGAAGATCATATAATATTGATACCCACAATCGTAGGTATGCGCAAAGGGCGCAAAGGGCGCAAAGCGCGTTGGCAGCACTATAGCAAATGCTGCCTTAGCATTTTTTTTTTATTTAAGAGCCGATGCACATATATAATTGATATGTAGAATAACGTAGAACGTAGTCTAATATTATTTCCTTGAATATCATGAAACATACGTTCGAAATATACAAATAAAACGACATAAACTGATGAGTGTTGACTGATGTCTGGAGAATGTATAAATTTATACGAATTAAAATTATTCGATAAAAAAACTAAGTAATAACAAGTCAATTAAAAAACGATCAAATTACAAGAATGACTATGCGAGTGAAAGTTGATAAAAATGAAAATGAAAATTATATTTTTGCGTATTAGTAAAATAAAATATGATCAATATTGGTGAAAAAAAAACTATAAATTATGTTTGAAAATCTTGAAAAATAGAATAACAATGTAAAAAACCCAAAAAATAAAAAATGTTCTTTCTTTATGTGGTTAAAGTAATTATTAGCGTTCTTAGTCATATTATTATTGTTGTTGTTTGCTACAAAAAAGTTATAGGACAGTACTTGATATAAAGTGTTACTAGTAAAAATATTGGAAAACATATCAAGTCGTCTTACAGAAAATTAAATATTATTGTATTGTTACTATATTGTATTATGATTATATTACCCACTATAATTATTAATTCGTTTCTATTATAACGTTATGTATATTGTATTAATTTTGCAACAATAATTGTCTATAGTACCTCATAGTTGAACATAACTTAATAATATTTTATAATCAATTAATTTATATATTGTAAAATTGTAAAAGTCATATTTCATTGTGATACCAACAGAATAGAGTAAAAGGGCATTTCGGGTAAACTTTTATTCATAAAAAAAATAGGAAATGGAATATTAATACTGATATTGTGCTACATCTGAAATCGAAAGGTCTGTATACATCTGTCAACTAAATACTAGCTAATCTGTTGATTATAACGAAATTAACTTATAACGAAACACACGTATCTACACATTTAAATAAGACCAGCCCATTGTAGTAGTAGTCGGAGAAATGTTTTCTTGAAATAAGAAAAATTACAAATGTACGATACAGAATAACTATTGTTTGTAAGTCTCAGAGGACGGAAATCTTTATATTGTTATTTGAAAGCAATTTGATACATTGTTGAAATTGATATATTCAACGATCAACGAATTTCATGTAAAATAAAACCGCGAAGAATTTAAAAGACGATTTTTTAAATTAACAAATCTTGTTTAAGAACGAAAAAAAAATGTCATCGAATGAAAATTGTAAATCTTTTGTACTCGAAAAAAGTGCTGAAAAAAAACACGGTATATCGACATAAAATCAATATATATATTGCGCGCAGTAGTCGTTTCATTCAGAATCTAAAAAGAGCGGAGATTTTTCCGAGGTGACAACTGACGAGACTATATTATAATTGTGCAAGTTATAATTTCAGACAACTGTGTGTGAAGTGTGAATAATTCGAAGTATGTAGCGCCATGTGCAACAAAGCGCAGTGAATGAAATGTCCGGTTAATTGATTTTTATCTCCCGTGACATGTGAATAAATGTGTATTTTTTTTTAAAATGTTTACCTTGAGACGCTGTTCTAGGTAATGTAGACGATTTAATTGCTGGTTTCGCAGGTTTCGTGTCCGCTATATAAGGTAAGCAACGGAATACAACAACAATAACACAAAATAATATTATAGTCCACACTGTGCTTTCGTTATTATTTAATGATTATAATATAATACCTACTGTTATTATGAATGCAAAAAAAAAACCTAAGTATAATTAGCTAATATTATATATATTACCGGTAATGTGATTGACTTGGCTTAAATGTAATACAATTTGTGTAATATTCAGTAATTTTATAAATTTCAAAAAATAGAAAGGGGCTAAAAAATATTTTTTTTAAGTTGATAAGTATCTGTTAAACATAGAACAGAAATAATTGTTTTATACAACACTTTTATTTAATTTTAATTTCTTATGTAGGTGTACGATTCTGTATAATGTTAAGAAGTAAACAATATAAGGTATAATTACGAATTGTACGAAAATAATTACCCCCGAAATTAGAGCTCTTGTTTATATTCTATAAGCAACTATCACTGCAGTTCTACGCTCGTTAAATAATATAATTTTAACACTCAACCGTCACACATACATAAACAAATAACAATTAAATATGAGTATTAGGTGATGATTTATAATTATTACAGTTCACCAATGAAATTAAATTTAAAATGTATCGCGATAGTCGCAATATATATATATATATTTTTTTTTTTTATGGAAATACAATAATCCAATTTCACGCTCGCCAACACAAAAATGTATTTTGATTTTTCAATAAAAAATAATATTATATTTTAATAATACAGTGGCAAAAAATGATTGAATTAGAACACTACAAGTCATCACTCTACCAACCATGACGTTATCGCTGCAGTTTATCTCGAGGTAAAAATAATTGACTAGTCATATTATTATCCCGATTGCCTGGCAAATAATATGACCAGTTGGAAATATAATTTAAACGACCTGAACGAATTATGATTTTCAAGTCTGAATTTAATTAGTAATTACCATATTGTCATTATTATAGGTACCTATTCCGGACGCAGTGTTGTATACTTGTCTATAATATCTATATAGCTCGATGAAAGTGCATAGATTCAGTATTGGATTGATCGTTTTATTTCTATTTCAGTATTAACGTATAGGTATATGGCTCGGCTTATGTTCGTCATCGTTCATCATACCTGATATGGTTCCTTGAGAACGTAATCAATTACTGTTATTGAACATTTAATACCAGATAAACATTCATATTGCCGGTAACATATATATAAATTATTACAATTTATGTTTAAGTATTATACATATTTGTATATATAATACTTGTGTGTGTGTGTGAACACGAGTTTCGTCTCTTAAATACGTCAGTCAGAAATAATGTTTAAAATGTATTTATAATATATGAGATACAGGGCGAATTACAAAGATTTGACACAAGTCAAATGTGATTTCAATGTAAAACCATCAGATCTTCCTGACATACATCCTGTATATAATATCTACGCGAAGAGAAACGGTCTTAAACGAGTACCGCGTGATCGACGAAAAAACTAAATTATTGACCTACCTGAACTTTGCGGCGAATGTTGTTTCGGGGAGTTCATGTCCGGTGGCTCGTCACTGAACGATACAGATTTCTCAAACGAAACCGATTTGTCTGCAACGTTAATATTATACATCCAACGTGTTAATAGTTACAAAGTCGATTGTCATAAGGTTAAATATAATAATCATAATAACAATATAAATAATTTTTTGTCATTATACTGTAAACTAAAATATCAATAAGCGCAATAAAAATATTATATCATATAATTCATAACGGTTATCATTACGTCATCGCAAATTTGGCAAAGCAAAATATATCATATCATCACTTAATGCGCGAACTCTCAGCTCTAACAATATATTAATATGTAATAGCGTATTCATTTATTTCTTAGAAGCGCTACTCTTTTGATGGTTAAAATACACGACGGAGAGTCAAGTATCTCCCAGGTACAGAAATTTAAAAAGAAAAAAAAACTATAAAAGTTTATCAAATCGTTCAAATAATATATATGGCACAAGCTCTTAAAATATAGTTTGACGACCTAAAAATACTAATTCACTTTGCAGTTGTTTGGCAAACAAGAAAACCTCGGAAAGCCGTAAAATATTACCTTACCTTTTGAGTGTTGCACGTCGTATTTTCGCGAGATTCAAATTGAATTAGTAAATGGATGCAGGATAGGTAAGAGATGATAAAATATTTACATAAACCCAAGACATTCGACAGGGTGGAAAGCAAATACAATATTATAAACCAACCAAAAGGCTGTCAATAAGCAAAGTAAAAATTTCAAATAAAATACGAATAATAATACATCTATGCAAACAAAAATAGTGTACTATATACTATATACCTACTTTATACATTAGCGTTATATAGTATTATACGTAAGAGTAAATTGTGTATAGCTAACCTCGTCCGAGTTTAGGAGGTTTAGTGTCAGACCGCTTGTATGGTTCCTCTACAAAGCATATATATCATACTCGGATAAGAATATATTCTAAATATTATCGGTTATAACTTATAACAGTGTACATAGCATAAACATTTACATAGTGGCGATGTCTGCTGGGGTATCGTTCACGTATAGACAGGGATTTTTTCATTGTATTCATTATGTTTTTTTAGAGGTAAAAAATGAGTTATGTGTACAACGAGAATATAATAGGGGATCCTGATCCAGTAGAAGCCGTTGGAGAATCTATGTATAGTATCACTACCAGTATTAGAGAACTGCAATAATGTATAAACGGGTTAGAAAATAGACAACGTACCTGCTAGAGACGTGGTGCTTCCGCCAGAGACCTTATCGAACTCATCACTAGCTGAATCGTAATAATGAAAAAAAAATAAGTGTTAGAAAACGGGTATTAAAACGCCAAAAACCAAGCAAAATCGTGTCAACATGGTCAAATTAAATATGTGAATAAGGTATAGGTAATTCATATAATGTATTGACTGCAAACAGATATTAGTATAATTATTATAAAGATGTAATATAAAACAGATGATATGAACAGGTTCGGGGTAATAGTAGCAATATGGATATAGAATATGAGTGCGAATGTACTAATCGTATAATATATATACAAGGTGATTCACCAAGCATGCTCACCTTAATTTTTTCATTTAATAACTTATCAATTATTTTTAAATTTTTATTTTCGGATGTTTTAAATATACTTGAAGACCTTATTTTCAAATCCTTGAGATATTTTGTACTAATTAAGGAGTGCCCTGTAGAGATACAAACTTCTGTTTTTAAAACGAGAATCCCCTTTTCAATAATAAATATGTAATAAACTTGTAATATTATTTTTAAGGATTATTAACCTTAATATAAACATTTTAATAACTAATAAACTACTCGTTCGAATGTTGAATTAAGTATATCCAAAATTTCAAAAAAAATAAACACTAAATAATTTAGAGTAAAAAAGGAGGGGGGAGGGTTCTTGTTTGAAACTTGTTCAGAAATTTGTATCGCCACAGGACATTTCTTAAGTAGTACAAAAAATCTCATGAATCTGAAAATATATGGTTTTTCAAACAGAAATGAGCATGCTTGATGAATCATCTTGTATATTTGTGAAGTATGTGTACGTGGGATATGTATACATGGGGTATGTATTATGTGTATACGACTTTTAGAGAGGGTGCTTTAATACCTACATGAAAATAGTTATTAATAGAAAAAAAATAGATAAAGTAAAAATTCAGCTAATTGCCGAGAACAAAATATTAAAACTATACAGGGCGTTAAATAATAGTTTATATACTTTTTATACATTGAATTATTGGTGTGTAGAAATCAGATATTTACCATTTCTGAACGGTGGTGCCACGACCGGTGCATGCGTTAAAGCTTTCTGAACTAATCCCGTCAAATTAGCGATCTGTCTTTCCATGTTTTCCACTCGTATCCTGCAAAATCATTAACAGTTGATATATGAAACTCGATTTTATTCGGCTATATTTCTAATCGTGCATAACAGTAAATTATAACAGTAAATAATAATTATAATAATAATAAGAGAAAAAAAATATTACGGTTCTGAGAAGACTAAAAAAAAATAATTGTACGAAACATGCATAATATGGCTGATGTACTTCTTATATATATAGTTGTAACTGCAGGGGTATGTGCTACTAGGTTGTGAGATCAATAGGCTTCATTATCATATTTTAAAACAATTTTTAAAAACTCTTTGAAAATATTTATAAAAGGTTAGGTTAAAAATAATTCTACGACCTATATGATAACATAATATAGTACCTATATAAAAAGTGTACTTCTTGGCTTTAGTAATCGATGGTATTATGATGATCAATAATAAAATAATGTAGTACATTATAAACTAAAATATTATACATGATATATTACAATATTACGTATGGATGAATTATAGATCATATTAAGTTCTATAAACGAGTTTATAAATACTTGTTTTACATCTTATGACATAAATTGCAGTATTTTTTTTTATAAGTGCACGTGTTTTTAAGATTTTGGACGAGTTAAATTTTAATTAACACACCTACTTATTTTATGTGATAATAAAATAAGGTTATAGTGTTATTCGAATTGAACTGTAATAGATAATTGCGCTCAAAATAATTATATACTACTTTTGATACCACTTAACGGAAATTGAGAATTTAAAATACGAACAATATTATATAGGAAAAACAAACGGTTCACTTGACGAGGAATCTCAGCGGAAAAATATATTCTATCAGTTATCAGTGTACATAATTTAGCATAATATTATAAACATAATGTTATAATACTACCGATATTATGATTGTTTTAGTTCCGGACGACTCATTTATTTATTCATATATACGGAGTGTAACAGTAACAACTGATAGATGTATAATTAACTATGCAAGTGCATAATGATTTTTATTGTAACACATGTTTTTAAATTTAATTATCGTAATAACATACATTAAACAAATGTATTAAACAAAAAAAAAATTAAATATTGGCAACAGAAGTTATTATTTAGTTAGCTAATCAAATGTGTCACTTATTTTTGTTATGGCATATACATACCTCGGCTACGTTATACCAATTATTGTGTAAATATAAATTATTATATTATACTATAATTGTACAGTATAAAGTCATAAAGGGCGAGTATAAAAGGTGTAAGATACCGTACAACATAATACGCTATAATATTATCAGAGCGCTACAATGGTTTGTATTTTTTTTAAATAAGAATTTATTTTGCTGGAATCGTCTGGTTACAGTATTATAATAACAAATATTGTATACTAATTATTTGGCCAGTTGCGACTAATTTTACCCAGAGCGATCTTTGGTTAGCTACTGATTAAATCTGATTAGCTATGGGAAAACGTCAGCAGACAGTAGAACGGTATCAAGATCTATAAAGAAGAGTCTTCATAAATCTTGGGACAGCATCGTGTCTAATAATATGTATATTATATTCGAGCAGTTAATATTTAAATATATATATATATATATATATATATATATATATATATATACCATTACACTAATAAAGTAGTATCGGACACAACGGTATTATACAATAATAATAGTAATAATAATAATACAACAACAATAATAATAATAATAATAATAATAATAATAATAATAATTAATAATAAGAGTTGGAAAAAATAAAACAATGGAGTAAAGCATACAAACCAGTCTGTTTACACAGCGTACAATATAATCAAACTACGAAATAATTAAATGTAAATAAATAAAAACACACATAAATATAATATTAAAATGCAAGGAAAAAAACAAGACACGATTAACCGTGGGAAAAACGATTAATATTCTAACCGGCTACTGACACGATATACAAAACGTTTGATCAAACGTGTATGTATTATATACAACACTATATATTATTATATTATTGATTTAGGGCTGTGAATTTAATGCATTAAAAAATCTAAAAAAAAAATCACTTAAAATCTCAACAATTTCTGTATGAATTGCATTGGAATCATGATTTAAAAAATATAAAAATCTATCAAGTGTAAAATATTTTTACGCGTTCAGGACGTGTAAAATATTAATTATAAGACAAAAGTGAAAAAATAATTTATAAAATGTGTAAAAAAAGTTTTAATTGGCGAAAATTATTAAAAATATCAAAAAACGTAATAAATAATTTAAAAATGACCTAAAAAGGCTAAAAAAAGCCATAATAAATTAAAAATGTAAAAAAATAATAAAAGAATAGTTTCAAAATTGAATTCATTAGGTATACCAGCTAGTAACTAATTCAAACTTTGTGTTAAAGAAACTGTGTTTTACAGTATGTTAAAATGACGGATTTTTAAAAAACCCACATCCTTAATAATTATAATATATATGATGTAAGCATCGTTGTTGTTGTTATCGATCTTGTTGTACCTGGTGGCATCGTAGGGAACGGTCGGCGGGTTGCCGTATGTAGGTCTTTTGGATATCGACGATGGTTTTGCGGCGTACATATTAAACGGGTCTTCCATGAGCTCGTTGTCGCTGAACAGAGGATAAAAAATCGGCGGCGGAGGAGGAAAGGAGGAAAGCGCACACAACAAAATACGGCAGTGTTAGTATATAATGTTATAATCATAATTATTATGTGCATAATATTACGCGTTTAGTGTAAATTATATAATTATAATATATTATTATGTAGCATATACGGAATATACGCAGTTTATAAGCTCTACCGAAATACGATTAATAGTATTTAATACGAATGTTCGCTGCAGTGTACGGAGAGGTGTTGTACAGTTGTCTACATTGGACGGGTATAGGCAACGTCTGCGATTCGTTTTTCTTCGTCGGTTTAAAAAATGGAAAATATTGAATTCCAAACACATAATGAATGCGCCGCCACACGATTGTGGGTCAAACACATAATAAGACATATACGCGGTACATCGGTAGCGCGGTTTTTACCATTTTCGGTGCTCGGTGGTGTTAAAAATTAAGATAAAAGCGCAACGTTTTTTTATGGTAGGATTTTACTGGTCGTGACGGAACGTCATCCATTCTTATTCGTATTATATAATATGAAAAGCGATACACGTTTCACAAACATTTCTAAAATATCTAGAAATATATTTCTAGTATATTATATACTATACACGCATTCGTTGTTCGCGGTTCCGCGGTTCGCTATTCGTCGAAATTCTTCGCATAACTATTTACGATTGACTAGAAGATCAGAAGTAAATTTGGAAGATCAAAGAACACGCATCCAATCAAATTAACAGATTCTTGTACAATTTGTGTACATTTATGTTTGTTAGCTATACTATATAGTCGTTTCAAATATAAAGAAAAAATTTTAAAATATACTTAATATTTAGCTGTTAAGACCAAGATCACGCGCCCTCTTAAATTAATGTTTCTTGAAATAGTTTATTCTTTAGCTGCGGTTAGTACTTAAAGTACCCCTACTTAGACAAAAGTCGAGTTAGCAAGTTGCACCAACCCTTCATAAATATATACTTACCATATTATGGTATTATTATTATTTTATATACAGCTAATGTGTAGCGTAAACCGCTACAAAAACCGCGTAAAATAATAATAATGTAAATAATTTAATGCCTTACGTCGAGTTCGAACTACAAACGCGTTACAACATTTTTTATCCGACATCCATCATTTGCGTCGTACTAATAACTTAACTATATACTCGCATTCGCTGTAATTGTAGCAAAGATGTTAATAGTTGAAAATATGTCTAAAAATGCCGGGGAGTCTTGGAACTGTCACGGTAATGTCACGTCGCTGCTGTGTGTAAATAGACTTTAACCCGCTGCTATATCTCGACTATTTATAAATTGCTTATCTGTTTTAAATTTATAAAAAAAAACAAATCTTTGGCATAAGCAACTGTCGCAATCTCGTGGGGTCCGCAATCCACCGCAGTGAATTACCTACATAGATGGTTTAGATACAAGTAAATCACTTGAGGTTATTTGAATTTAATATTTGGCTCAGGCAACGCTGGGCGGGACAGCTAGTATAATGTAACTCGAAAAATACATAAGTAGAATTTATTTTATTAAATTCATTTTAATTTATTTGTTAAAACTCGTAAATCAATTAATTAATATTTTTAAATTTTTGATTTTGATTTGCATATTATTGGTTTATGGATATCGGTATTAATTTTGAAATGATTGAAATTAAACGTGATAACTGATAAGTGAAAAAACTGATATAAAATCATTATGTTTTGTTTCTATTTTATTTGTGCAGTGTGAATTCTTTTATCAAAAAATCAGAAATATCTACATTTTGTCTCATAAATGTTCCCATAATCACGGAAAGATTACAATTTATTGCTGTTTTATATCTGTCGTAAAATTTAACTAAATTAAAAATTCACGTTATGTTATGTTTTAGTTAACAAAAAAAGTTTTGTCAGCTTATAGTGTAAACAAACCCGTTACAAGAACTAAAAAACGATCTTATACAAGGAAACTAGAGTATCATTATTTTTTTGGCTTCACAATAATGTTTATTTAAGATTCTGACAGCCAACAGGGAAACTAATAGGTACTTTTCAGCTTTATGTACCTATACGTCGATTTGAACTTTTGTTATTAACACTGTTAGCAATTTCATAATATATTAAAAAAAAAAAAAAAAAATTATAGTAATATACCGATTTATCGATTGTGTACACATTTTTTGTCGTGAAAACTGGTATTAGTCAATATTTCATTTGGTGGAAACGAGTATGTTGGTGCGGAAAAGGGAAACGTACACTTTTTTGGGAAACAGCATTATGTTATGCCCATAATGCCTACATGATATCGAATTGAAAAAAAATTCACTCAAAACTATTCGGGTAGATTCTCGTAGTTCCGAAGAGTCCTTTTTCGTCCCTTCGTTTGGTCAGAAACAGCGAATTCAACGTATTTACAGAAAACCAGTATAATGAATTCTATCGGCTGCAGTGTACAATATGTTGTTGTCATACAGCGCGTAACGAGTATGTACACAGACCCCACACATAAGTCGTATTCTGTCCCTGCACACTATGTACGACTATATGTACGGATAATGTATTATTATTTATACAAACGGCTGCGAGTGCGACCCATGTCGTGTGTGTGCTCGGGCCTAACGAGTGTGCGTGTATAAGGGACGAGTGTGTGACACGCATGTGACGAATAATAATATTATGTAAAACGAGGCGTCATATCAATATCGACTCGGTAAATTAATAAGACCTTTCGAACCGGACAGATGCGAAAATACGTCGGGTAATGCTGACATTAAAAATTAGCGCAATGGGACAGAAAACAGGGATATGGAATCAAAAACGCTGTTCGTGACAACAATTTACAACGTTGTCTGTTCACTCCGTTTTCGACTAGAACGATATATTTTCGCGTGTATCGACTGTCGAGTATCGCGACATTGTAATAGTATCAGGTGAAGAAAGAGTTCGAAATTAATTGTAATATTTTAATATATTATACAGTATAGGTACCTATAATATAAGACAGCATAATAATATGTTTAAAAGGTAAATGGACATCCCTCCCATTTTTTTTTTTAAAGTTTACTATTTAATAATAAATCTTTGATTTGTGATACTTTTGTTATTTCTAAACACACATTTTTTGGCCTTTGTTCATAAGTGTGTATTAAATACACATTTACACATGTCATATTTGTATCTATCGATCACGATACGACAATAATATTATTGTATTATTTCATATTTATGAAAATGATCGATCACGTGTAGCAGTGTACAGAATAAGAAAGAAGAATTTACAGTGAAAAAAACAAACAAACGGTGCAAAATGCCTTGGTGATTGTAACATTACTGTGTAAATGTTTGCTGCACTTAAATGATATACATCGCTTAATGATATAAATTGGTCAAACTTAATTTTTACCTGTCGATTACGATAGCAGAGACAACAGTTATAACAGTGCATTTTCTCAAAATAATTATATTTTTAATTCAATTATTTATCGATTATTACAACTAGAGCGAAAAGTCGTTAAAAACGAATTATTTCTATTCGGTGTATCTTAAAACAAAAAAGGTTTATATTTAATTTTTTTAATTATAAAAGTTAAATAATAAATTATATAAATAAGATACTTAAAAAAAAATGACATTATCGTATCGTATAATTGCTTGATAGCACAAATTAAATAGTTTTGTATTCAAGCTTTTTATCGCATCGTGGAAATAATAAAAATTATCTATAGAGATGCGTCCATCTAATTGTTGACTCGCAGCAAGTTTTAAAATTCGGCGATAAGTTAATGTTAAAAAAGCCACTTGCTAATAAAAAGCAAACAATATTTATATTTTAATAATGGAACTCGGAAAACTAACACGAAACGAATTAATTTTTTTTTATAAAAAATGCATAATTTAACCTATCGCCATCTCAAAACAGTAATAATTCATATCGTATTTTATAATTTAACCGAAAAAAACTGTTTTTTTTTTTTTTTTTTTTAATGGGATTTATGGTTGGTTGAAAATACTTTCGTTATAAATAACATGATGAGTAATTAAGTTTGGGCAAAACCATATATTACGAGATACAGTCTTTCGACGTCCGGATCTCTCAGCGGCAGCAACGTATATACCTATAGTATATGCTTTGGTTTATAAAAAATATCTACGAGTAGGTATGAATAATATTATAATGACTTAAAACGAATTTTGAAAGAAGACATAAATTAGATAGAATATAAAACTGTGCATATTATGTGTAATTGATTTATTAGTGTGTACGAATAATCAAAATATACATGTTACAATATGAAATATAATATAATATAATATATATATATATCATGCGCGATCTTATGTGCAATAGGTTTTCTTTCAATGAGAAAGTTTCGATTAGCATTTCGTTTTATTGGACGTTCAACAATATTCTTGTTTTACTCAAGTACTTATTTATCGCACAGAATGTCATACCGACATCGGTATTATAAAATCAATAGCACAACGTTGACACCGACTGCAGAGATAATATTATTACCTGTACCGAATATTTTGTTACAGCAGCAACTTGTTTATAAAATGCCGTGCGGCGTTATAACCGGTCACATCGTTCACCGTTATTGTGTGCGGAATGCGGATCAACATCATATTATTATTAGTCATTTGAATACACATATTATTATTATTATAACTCCGTATTACAGGTATAACAGGCGTACACAGATATTACATATTATTATGTTGATACCTAAATTCGTGGGTTATTTTTTTCCGTCGTCGATTCGCGGGGAACCGGAAGTGTCACACGTGCGCCGCGTTGAGTCGCGGCCGGCGTACGGGACACACGAGACGTAACCACGTTTTCTGTACGGGTATAATAATAATAATAAAAAAAAAAAAAAAAACAAGCGCGTGAGTGAATACACAATCGCAAACGATATCACGGTTTTTGCACCACGCGACGTTCAACAATAAAATTAACGTTTAAACGGTTAAATCCTGCCACAGCGCACATTATAGCGACGGACGACATTAATTATTATTACGACGACGGTGCTAACCGCGCGGCAGACGCGTTTTATTATAATACGCGTCTATTTACATGGATAAGACACCGGAGACCGGAAGCAGGGTTTGGTTTTGTTGTTCGAAAGATCACCATTAGGACGGACATTAATTTGTGATCTAATACTATTATTGTACACTGTGGTTGGCGGTCGGCGGGCCGGACGAGCATGCGGCACTATCGTCGTTTATAATCTACACAAACGCATATTATACAATAATATACGCCTCGTAAAATAATGGGCGAGAATTCGATACTATTGTAACTGTTGCTGTCTTATAAACTCAAACCGGACCATTAGACAGTATAGTGTGTGTAGGTAACGGGCGTTGGAGTTTTCGAAAATATAAATGTATTATCATATTATTATTATGCGCATCGCACCCACCGCAGCGCAGAAACGAAAAAATACAAAACATATAGAAACGATATTATACTTTCTCCGCGATTTCACAGCCGAAATAAACTTGGTCGCCGACGATACGACTGCGCGGCGGGTTCATCTCGCGGAATCGAATAACACGCGTTCGTATACTATAGGTATTTATCATACAAATGGGTTTTGGGTATACATTATCTCCAACTCTTCCGGTTGGTATTAAATTATAATATTATGCCCGCACGCGTTGTCCGGATATAAGTAAATAAACGCATCGGTCGAGAGCACGCACAGAGATGAATTTAAAGTCGCGTTATTAATCATTATATAATAATAGTATACCAGCGTAGAACAATTCAAAAAACTGGAAAAAACAAACGAACATAAAAAAAAAAATGACATTATACCGGTGTATGTACATACGCGTGAGTAACGCCGGGTAAATTGTGGGATTTGTGTACCATTTACATCGCTTTGTGAACTAAATCGACTGAGATGGGCCTGTGAAGGATTATTTTAGATATAACATTTGGTATATTTTCGGACGTAGTTGTTCAAACTATATTTTAAGCTTTGCTAATATCTCTAAAATTCTTGTCGAAAACAGTCGAATAGTTTTTAAGACTATAAGCTACAAAAATATACGGACATTATCTTTTAATGTACATTTGAATAATAAACAATAATAAAATATTATTTTCTTTTTTTTAAAAAAAGTTACAGAGCAACACTTTATATTTCTGTTATCAATTGCAGTCCTATATATAAACAAAATATAAATATTCTATTTTCTAGACTCCCTCTGCGAAGTGCGAGTCTCAGGGAATCTATTGATATAAATTTTATTGAAATCAGTCGTGTAGTTTCTGAGATTACTTATTAGCAAAAACTGATTTCACATTTATACATTTTGATAAAGTTTTACTATTTTTTTAAATTTTATTTTACAAAAAATAATATATCATCACTGGTGTATTTATTTTTGTCTCCGTGGAAAGGATTTGAGTATATTAAAATATGCTTAAAACTTGTTCCATGATGTATAAATGAAAAGAACCGCTTGACGATCGAATGAATGATTCCTGCATAGCCAATCCGTAAAAATCCCTTTTTATTCTTATATACAATATAGCTGATTATATTTTATCGGAAGCAGCACACAGTCGCCAGTGTGTTATTTCTATAAAATTAAGTATAGTTTATTTGTTTGTAAGGTAATACATTGATGCTGACGAACCTATCGTTGGCGGTCGGTTCAGAAAGATAAAATGGAAAATAAACGAGCCGGACTATTGTCACGTCCTAACGGTTTTATGTCAGGTTTACCGAGCTAAGCCTTCCGCCGAAAAAATATTTTGAAGCGATGATAGCTCCTATTTTTACCCCTTCACCAAACCCGTTCTATATAGCAGGAAACGCCCGCAATGCCGATTCTTCTTTATCTTCGCCACCCGCCGGTGAGGCACGATAAAAGCCGAAAAAAGGAACCAGCACAGTTAGACACGTGGACACGGGGAAATCCTCAACGTCATATAAACCTACGTATATCACCTTCATGTATACGTATAAAAATATATTATTATATATTATATATACACATGTAAATCCAATATATTGACCGATCGTGTCTCTGTAGTTTGTTCGGGTCTTCGAAATTTTTAAGAAATAAATTACGTAATTTTGTGACAATGTGCGAGTGAGTAATTGTTTCGGTAGTCGTCGTCCTGCATCACAGCTGCCGGTACGAGATTCTTTTCGTAAAAATGGGTTTGGTCTGCAGAAGATCCGGTTGTGAAGTCGTTATAATGATATACGTCATAACACCGGTCAGTTATAAGTTTAATATTGTATAATAGTGTATTTTTTCAACCTGTATAATATGTGATATTATTGTGTCGACTGCAACGAAACGATCGCTTCCGAGAGTGGCCCGAGACGAGCACTTGTAATAAAATATAAATAAAATATATATTTGCAACCGCGGGGTTCGAGCTTCGTAAATATAATAATATAATATACCTTACCTACGCGGAGCGCCGATGAGTAACTATATAAGAGTTGACGGAGACATGCGCGGGCTTGATGACGCAATTTAGGTGTACGATAACTGCGAAGACGGTTTGATATTTTAATTGATCGTCCGATCGACGATCATCTTTTTGTAGATAGCAATTCACACGATCGGACCAGATGATATTAAATTTGACCGAAATAAGATGGGCGTATTACGTTTTTTTTATAGCCAAATACGGGAGTTTATAGTATAGTACTATAACGTAATTATATTGTAATAGTATCATTTATATTATATTGTTAAACACTTTAATATAGTATATGAACGGTGAAATTTACGACGGAAACGCGTTTAAGCCGATATCTATTTCGATTATTTTACCGTGTTTTAGAAAATAATAATTCGAGATACCAGAAAAATGTCGACCCATTATCGATAATAGTATTTCATAAAGACGAGATATTACTTTCAAAAATATTTGACCATTTCTGAACTTTATAGAAATTCAAAAAATATTTATATAACTGTATATAATATAATATATAATTGTGTCTGATCTATTAAATGTAATTCCTGTAATACTTATCTCGGTCAATTCTATAAATCAGGTTTCGTCAAGATTTTATTTTTGTTAATAACATATAATTTAATAATTAATTATTATTAAATAATTCCATTAAATAATTTTACTATATACGACATGAAATCTATTAAGCAATAGCCCAACACATATATTAACTTCTTCAACTTCGTTTTACAAGAATTAACGGTGGTATTTCCTGAAAGTAAGTATTATTCTTCAAATTTAAAAATATAAAAACTGCCGCCGTACAAAAAAAAAACAGAAAACAACGTTTTCAACGTCTAACCAACGAGATATTTTTAACGCCAATTGCCAATATTATTAAATGACTATAAAAATGTATTAACAAAATGAGATACAGCTAGCAGGTAGTTAAAAAGTATTTTAAGCTCATTTTTTTTTAGCAGGGAAAAAATAATCTGACGGTCAAACATAAAAAAGTCCTCACATATTAATTTATGATACAGGTTAATACTTTATAGTTGAGCATAATGGAAAGGATATTATTTTTTTTTTAAATGACGAAAGTGAGTACAGTTTAATGCCACGCGTAGGACATATACAGTATATAGACAAAGAAGGTGAATAATGGTGTAACACCCTTTTAATTTGTTGAAAGCTGCACGCGTGTAAACCTGCAACCGTTGTCTCGTAACTAACGACAGTTTATTTATTTATTATTTTTTTTTACAAATTTACGATCGTTTTTATTGAAATAATAAAATTTAACAGCATTACCAAAGACATAACGCTCGCCGTTATAACTAGGTCTGAATAAGTTTATAGTTTCACGTCTTTTCATTACTTTATAGTGTTTAAAGTTTTGTGAATTATTATGATATATTATTATACGTCACCGCGGACGAACGGCGATTAGTGATTATTGCAACATATTAAATAAATATATTTGGTAAAAACTAAAAAGTGTAATGCACGCTACATAAGTATACTGTTGTTAAGTAACTACATAATATGATATTATTATAGCGTATATCATATTTACAAGTTAACAGGTAGGTTCGTTCACTATAAACACAATAATATTATTATATGAATAATAATACACTGATACACTGCAATTATTACAAACAGATTTTCGAACTAATGTTGTTTAAAAAACCCATAAATAATGATAATTAGCGCGCGACGAATATTATTTTATAGCATAAATTACATATTACAATATGATATCAAATTTCCCGTTAATTCCAATATGTAGTAAGCACGCACTAGTAGTTGGATATTTTTAAAATTATTGAAAAACAATATTTCGTAAAATATCCGAACTTTCTAGTGGTGATCACTGATTACCCGAAACTAGAGATTTTAATGTCAAACATTATATTTTATATGGATACTTTTACAGCACCGTGAATAATATGTCCATATCTATGCGGAATATCTAAAGTTTAGTGTAAATGCACACTCGAGATAGTATGTCTTGCGTAATTTTATGCAGAACTGCAAAGCCGCAGTATATTATTTTTGACGATCCTATCTACGCGTGTAAATGTATATTATAATAATATATATGTCGTTAAATCGATATTCGTTAATATAACTTTTTTCAAAAAAATATGAATAGATTTTGTATTCACCTGGTCTCTTCGTCGATCACAGGTGTGATAGACCCGGTCCTGGGTCCATAGCCATAATACGAGTTGTCTTCGAACGAAGAACCCCCTGGAGACATATATGGGGCGGCTGTGTACCCACCGGTCCTAGAACTAGATCTCTCCGGCGATGACATGTACCCTGAAACATATTAGTCGATTAATATTACTTTATGTATTTTATGTTTTTAATAAGTAACAGGTGACTGCATCGATACTGAAAAAAAATATCTTTGCATAGATAGTATTTTTATGTCGAACAATCTCATCACGGTCAAAATACCTATATTATAGTAACTAATACAGTTCACAAAATGTTTGTTTGAACGTTGAAAATAATGAAAATTGAATCTGATTAAATCATATTAAATATATAAATATAAGTAATTATAGTATAATTTTTGGATTGCATTAGTCTTAGACATTAATCATGATAAATGTCAACATTAATAACTCGAGTTGATCTTACTGAGCTGTACATAAAATAGAAAATACTGCTTTAAAATAATTTAAAACTTAAAAGTTCAAGTATTTAAAGCTACAATTACAATTTTTATAAAAGAAACCTAATATTATATTGCCTATAATAAACTATTATACGCATTAATGTTCATTACACATTGAACCTATTTATTTCCAGTTTTCAATCGATAGGAGAAATTAATCACCCAGATGTTTTAGATAAAGTTTCTACGTCTATTTTGTGTTATACAGTTTTAGCTTAAAATATTAATTTTAGTTCAAAGGTCTTGAACAAACGTACAGTTAAATAGATTATTTTAGAATACCAGTAGATAGATTAAAATATAATAAAAATAATATTAAATAAAATGCGCGCAATATATAATTTATAGATAATTTCAGGAAATAATGTATATAGAACATAATATATATTATAAAGTTGAGATTAGATCTTGATATGATATTATTACTGTCATCATTTTTACTCGAGAAAACACATGACGAAAAAAAGTAGCAATATTAAAAAGAAAACGAGATTGATCATTGTTTAATAAAATATGTAGTTCAATTATAAAGTTTAAATTAAAAAAACAAGATATACAGTTATTATAATTTATCAAACTGTACAGTACACGCAATAAAAATAACTTTGATAACTAACATTTGTATCTTAATGGTTATATGTTCTATGCCTAAAAAATATCAAAATGACATTATTATAGGCTAATTAATATTGTAACATATACTTAGGATATATTATACGTATTCAACTTAAATATATTTGTTTTTAATTGTATACAATTTGGTGTAAAAAGTGAGTAAAAACATGAAAATTAAAATCGAATCGTACGATAGTTTAAATGTTGAACGAAATTTATGTGAAAACTTAACATACAGATTACATAATATAGTGGTATAGACATTAAACGCGCTGTACATTATCGTCCGATGAAAAATAAAAATTTAAAACCAAAATGTATAAAGTTTGTAAATGATATACGTTCAAAAAGAATAATTATGTCTGTCGGTATAATGATAGTTGAAAAATAATGCGTTTACGAAGAAACCGTCAGCGCGTATTATAAGTATTATAGCTCATACCACAGGAGACTTTATTAATATTATTATTTGCAGTCACCACAGCGGATCGTAAAGCGCTCTTCCTCGCTTCTGGTATAGAAATAATAATAATTGTGTAAATATAATTTAATATTCCAAAATCCAATCACGTGTTGAATGGTTACGGATCCGAATTTATTTCACATATAATGAGAAATAACCGAATGGGACTTCACTGCATACAAGGGTAGACACTATATAATATATATATACCTGCATTTAATAGTAATAATAATAATAATAATAATAATAATACAGCCTTCGTGGGCCGTTGTGCCAGAAATTTTCTTCAGATAACATTGTCGTTTTCGTCCCCATTCATTCGCACGGTTTTGTAGTCTCTAAACCATAACTAATTTTGAATAATTAATAAGTGCGACGACGAGGGTTAGAATAATTAACAACGGGCTAGTGTTTTGAATGAGCCGCCAAATTTCGTCGTTGTCGTCGTCTCGTCTCGTCGGTGTGACCTCGAAACGCCGCGCCGTTTGATGGCCACTCCGACGCGACACAATGGATCGGCGACTCGGCATATTATTATTGGAGTAATATTTATACTATTATATTGAATTCGAATGTGCGTACGTGCCTCGTTATGCACAAATGATGTATGTATATGTATATCAGTGACGCAATCGGAGTTTTTTCAATGGGGTAGGAGTCCAAGAAGAATGCTAGAAAACCACTATATATAGCCATAATGAATAAAAATAAACCGTTTATAAATTGTACAGGTGATTAACTAACCATGTTTACTTCTATTTTTTCATTTAAAAATAAATTTATTAAAATTATGATTTTTGGAAATTTTAACCTACCTATTTGTCTTTCATACATATTATCGCTAAAAAGTATAGACGTATGTCATTGCTCTAAAATGTACAGTTAATTTTTTTGTGTTTTTAATTCTTTCCTCAAAAGGTTAATTACCATAATCATTCCTATCAAATAATTTACAACTATAAATAATACCTTATAAATAAAAAAAGGTTGTGCAATATAGATTAAATCTTTATCAGAACTTCAATTTTTGATAATATATTTAGATCAATATGATATTATAACATGGACCAATGCGAGAAGGAGGTATATTCACCCTCTTGATGCACCACAGCTTTATGCTTATCCAAGTAAATTCAATGAAACCGCAGTCACCATATCATCGACGTAAACACCAAAATCATGATACGTGCACGATTTATAACCGTAATCAATTATTATAATATTATTTAAACTATTCTTAAAATATTATTGTTGCAATCTGCAGACATTGATATAATATAATATTATAAATCAATATAATATATATGAATATAATTTCACTTGGACCCAATTGCATAATATTTTACGCGTTTTCGGGGTCGTGCAGTCGGCGCACACATAAAGAGAAACAAAAGAAAAATATACGTTATTAATAATAACTTATTATATACACTTCACGAACGTGGTCGGACGTAAGACAGGACAATATACAGGACAATTGTCATCGGGAACGCTCACGTAGGTACCTAAATAATATGTTTATAGGATAATATTCGAAGGTCGAATTTTCATATGGACACAATTTGATTATAGGTGTCAAATGGCGCCAATCGAGCCATTATAACAAATTGTATTCGTGTATGACAAGAAAAATATATCGATATTTTAATGATACCTTTAATATATCTAATCGACTGGGGGAAACACTGCGTCCTTTTTTATCTACCGAAGAATATCAAATAAATTGATGACTTTTAGCCAATATATATATAATACACACACAATGCGAATGGAGGCTGAAAGAAGACATTGTTGCTTGTACACAAAGTGGTCATATATAAACCTATATTGGAAGGCAAATGTCGCGAGGGAATTTAATAAATATACATTTTGGCGGCAGTCAGTGACCGGCGGATGCTTCTGCGACTTCGACGACGACCTATGCGAAACGACGTCGGTCGAGTTCCCGGGCCTCGAAGCCGTTTGTGCGCGAAACGTATTAACAAAAACTTATCTCAACGGAACGATCGTAAATCTCACGACCGAAGAACATAAATCACGTTTTAAACGACGACGTCTATCTCCGGTCCGCGTGAGCGGCACTCTGCAGGCCGTATAATATTGTACATGCGCTTCGTGGTTCGGATGGGTCGTTTCTTTCGCCTTTTGAATACAACGATTTGATATTATTATAATTATGGTAATATCGTTAACCAAAAACGACTTCCTCAAAATAATATTGAACGTTCAAACCGCTCAATCGAACCGCTTTTGACCAGAAGGATTATAAATACCTTTTTATTCTGCGGTATAAGTTCTCCAACTCTAAGAGAACCGACAAAAACTATATACGGAGACATACAGTTTTAATTTTATACAAAAAATAAGAACACATTTTACCAACTACAGATATAAATTATTTAATATTTTGTATCTATCATATACAGATTTATATTTTATTTCTATATATTATTATGTATTAACAGTGAAATATATTAGTGATTTTTCTATATTATCAATTTAATTTATATAAATACAATTTTTATCATCAATTTAGAAATTCTATTTATAATTAAGCATATATTAATAAATTAAATTGTTGGTAGGTATGCGACTTTGAAGTAAAAATGAAAATAATTATAAATTCATGATACTTTGTAAAATGTTGAAGATATTGAATATTTTTTTTAAGTATTTTATTTATATTGGAATATTACTATTTATATTTTTAAATTATTCTAAAAATGATATGAAGTTATACAATTTTAATTATCTATTTCTAAATCAATATATGAGTATAGTTATTAACGCTAACAAAAATAAATATTTTACTTGTTATCTAATGGTGATGGGATGTTTTTTTATTTGAAATTTTTATTTAAAAAAAAAACTATTCAAAAAAGGATTTTTCTAACATTAAAAAGTTATTTCAAATTGCAGTTATAATTCAAGTAAGTTCTATAACATTTGAACTCTACAGTTTTCCAAGTATACAACGAATTAATAATTGGTTGAGGTCTAATTTAAATATTAAAGGGATGTTGCAAATAACAGAAAAACAGAATCCGTGTTTGATAAGTACAGCACAAAAACAAGGAAAATAGTTTTAGAATTAATTTAAATTACACATTTATATAATTATTTTATCTGTTATAACTTGTAAATTATTATAGGTATATAAACATATTGCCCTAATAAGACAATTATTTACTTTGTAAACCCATGGGTTAGTGAGGTAGGTATGAATTATTTTAGCACCCTCTAAAATGTAGGTCTAGTTGTGTCCTATTGGTAGTGATATCGACATTATGTATTATCGAGGTCGGTAAATAAAAAATTGATATACAGGGTATTAGGGTCAATACTTTAATATAAAATAATGGACGACAAAATGTGTAAATATTTGTTAACAAAAAAAAAGTGTTCAAAAATATCGATTTGGAGTGTGTATATCGTTATCAATAAAACCAAATATTGATATAATTACTGTACAAGGCTATTTTATACCTAACGACTAATGAGTTTAATGATATTCAAAATATCGATTTAAAAGTTGAATTAATAAATAAAAAGAAAACCATAAGTATTAAGCATTTTTTTCAGTTTGTATTTAAACGCCGATTTAATGTTTTGCCTATTATTACTATATAACTTAGTGAAATAAATAATTTTGGCCCGAGAGGTGTTCATTTTGTCCGGACACCCCTCAAAAATATGCGAATATGAATAAATATAGATTGTAGGTATATAAAAAAGCATCATTGCTGTGATCAGTATAGGATAATAATTAATAAAGTAGTGATATAGTTATTTAAAAACTATAAAGTAGAGTCATGCATAACAAGGATGCTATTAAAATTCATCTATCGATTTTTGTAAGAGATCAATAAATTCGTAATTATAACGAACTAATTAAAGATACCTGACCGATACGAGAACGCTATAAATTATGTACCTAGTTCGGAGGTAAACGGCGTGAATAATGAATAGGTAAGCCACAAGATCGAAAATTTTCAGAGGAATATCATCCAAGCGTTGTCTCGTCGCCACGTAGGTGGACGAAATAAATGATAATAATTGCTATTCGTTTTTATTGTTTTTCGAGTGCAGGCACCTTTAGGGTACTCACGGATATGGACGCTCGTGTACACGCCGTAACTACTCAGTTGTGTAGTATAATAATTAATAATATATTGCGTCTATGTATAAAATCACAGCGTCTGACCGCCGTTATACCACTGGCAAATAAAATGTGTTATTATACCAGACGCGGTCGTCGGTTGTTGTACAGCCGTTTTGCGTCGAACGTCACGAACATATTATACCACTAATAATAATTACACGCGTATATATTTTATATTATATATAATAATATTATATCCGTAACAAAGACTGCGGACGGGCATAAAATACGACTGTATGATACGCGCGCGTGCCCGCAGCGGTGCGGTCTCCGTCCATTTCTATGTAGGAAGAGATCGCGGTCGACCGTTGCGAAACGCTGGAGAATATTATTATTATTTACTATATGTGTAACGGCGTGTGTGTGTGTGTGTGTGCTTCGTTCCTACCATTTTATATTCTACAAGACACGTATGTAGATATAGATAAGAAGGGACCGAATCCGGTAACCCGGAACAACCATTATTACTTCTGAAACTTTTTAAAAAATACCAATCTTCTGCGAGAACATTAATTATTTTTTTTTTTTAATTTTGATTGGAGCAAAGAATTAATAATTGTGGAGTGCGTTTATTAAAAATGTATCTTATAATATTATACAATTACGCTTTTTCGAGTCGAAAGTTTCATTTAGTTCTATATCAGGATATGAAAAATTATGTGTACCTAATATGCTTGCATAACTTAAAATGTATTTTATAGAAAATCGAAAAATGTACGACACAATCTCTCTTTAAACATCGTATTGGTCATTCTGTTGTAATTTAGTGGGAAAATAAGAACTTATGTTCAGTAAATTTGGCATTTAACACTGCAGTAATGATGCAGTAGACATGTGATTTATGCATTGGTTACCATAATAAATATAGAATTCAAAATTTTGAATTTATATATTTTTTTTTCGTTTAGACTTAACGATTTGCACACTCGGGTGCACGAGAATCGTAAAACGGTTTTTATGTATCACGTATGTGTGTATTATAATATATATATATTATAATATGAAAGTTTTTAAAATGCTGCAATGACCGTTATTCGGGATTATTTTCAACAACCCGAAAGATATCACAAAGCTGTCGTGGGTCCTATATAATATTTAACATTATCCACGGATAAGATTTTTATTAATACATTGAAATAGAATCATTGACGTTAAATGTTCAATTTATAGACACGATTAATTGGATAAATGTCTAAAAGCGCTTCAAAGGATTCTCAGCGATATAATTTGGTTTAATATTAATTGCCGTCGGTTTCATATCTCCTCAAAGCACTCAAACTAAATAAAGACGATCGATAGTTTTTGTAATTATATATATGTGCTAATTTTCTAGACACCTCGTCCCTTATTCCTATATAAATTTCTATGTTTATATTGTATAGCTTGTAACGTATTTATTGTACGAGTTAAAAACTGGCGGCGCGCGATGTGGAAGTCAAATATATCTATTCAAACAAAATGTTATTGTTGTTGTACGTGTAGGTATATGGAATATATCGATCAATCCACGCGGGTTGCATCGTCTATACCTTACCTCCAGAGGTTACCTCCGAAAAACCTACGCCCGCCGTATACACAATGCGTAAATAATGTTTTCATTGCAACATGAACATTTTTAATGCTATTATATTTAAACGTTTTCGAACAAACAACGAAATAATTAAATGACTACCAAGTACAATAATAGTAATTTACTTTTATTTAAACTATGAAAAGGTAAGTAAGTGGCTTACCCCGAATTAATTTCATTACAAACCCCTTTTGATCTTGGCGCACATAATGTTTACAATATATTATACCAGCTGTCGTCTATATGCATTATACCGCAATGGTGCAGGAGTATGGCGCAGTGGTGAAATTAAAGCAAAGGGATGTGCCTCACGCCCTTTGACTCGTGCGCGCCTTTGAATGACATCAAGAATAAAAAAGGAAACGATGACGAAAATCCTTTATAATCTAAACACGGGTTTACAGCTGCAGTTCTATGTATTAATGACGACGACACGAATTGCGTTTTAATCGTGTTCACGTACCTTTAGGTACAACATGCGCGGCCCACATCTAAACGCAAAGAGAAAAGTAAAGATGCACGCGTACAAATAAGTCAAAACAATTTAAAAATGTTAACACGATTACCAGACACGCATGGGTTGTGTGCGCGCTTTTTGGGTAAGGTACCGGATAATTCATTTAACGCAACACTACACTCCTTACTTCAAAAATTATTGCTCAACATTTTTCAAAATATTTTGCCTACATAATTTTTAAGTTTTTCTAAATTTTATATATATATTAATATAATTATTAATTTTTTTTACTTTTTTATTATGATAACAATCGTTTTTAATTCCCCGTTTTAAAGCGGAATATTTTTTGAAGTACTTCGGCGTACAAAAACGAATTTCGGATGAGCAGCACTTATCAGTTGTAAGTATCTACCTATATACAGCTTAGATGAGTGGTAATGGTACACCGGTATTCCGCATGCAAAATGTCGGTCCACTACACCGCTCGTTTAAACTCTAAATGCTTATAATCTGATAAACTAAAAAATAATGTGCGAAATATGATTCTATTGTAGATCGAAACAGGTACTCCGCGAATCTCATTCTGCCACGGAATACGAAATGTTTGTTTCGTGAAATAGTAATACGTATAATCAATGTGGGTTACCTGACGATTTGTTGGCCGCTACGGGCGGCACGGCCGGCGAATACGCTCGGGCCGGTATGGACCCGGTGGGCGGACGGCCCCTGTTGGGCAGCGTAGCCGACGACCCGGGCGGGAACTGATGGGTCATGTAGTACGGTTGTCCGGGAGCGCCGCCGCTGGTGCATTTGCTACCCTGCAATCAAACAATAGGAAAAACCGATTAGTATAGATGGCAAAATAGGCGCGCATCGCGCATCATAATATAATAATAAAAATATAATATTATTATTTGACCCGCGCCACGACGTGGTCTGGCGAAAAATCGATATGACGTGGCGCAGATTACGAATTTAAAGTGTATTAACCCGATCTAACCTAATCTACTCGTATAGGTTTATACCGTCATTACCATAATATGGTACCGTCGTGTGCGGTTTATCCCGGGAATGATGTCATTTAAAGCGGATACGGCGGATCAATAAATCACCTGTTGCCATATTACGATTTTATTATGACCCTATCGTAGATCATCTCCAGATCCCCTTATAATATGAACCGCACACACGTGTTCGACGAAAATATATAATCATCGAGGTTTCGAAATTAATCGTCTTAAACTTTCTAAAAACAAAAACAACCTAAAATAGGTAGGTAATTTGGTTCGGGGTCGTCCGAGCAAAGAGTTCGCCAACAGCATAATCTGAATATATTAGTGTAACGGCGAGGTGATATTATATTGTAATATTAATATTAATCGTACGCCCAGTTTTATAATAATCGCTGTTATTACCGCACTCGTACGATAATTATTATCATTTTATTATAATGTATTATGTTGTGTTAATTAACGAAATATACGAGCCCTGCGCGTTTATCGCAATACATTGTGTTATGATGTGTTATTGTATAGTATACGGGTGCGCCTTGTTGGCATACATATTTGTCGTACACGTCATATAGATATATTATTACAGGGCTGGCTGCTAATTATTATCGTCGGGATTTCGCGCCATATCTCTTGAAGTTATTAAAGCGAACACGACGTACCCCAGTTATATATAATATTATACAATTTATACTTTTGCAACTCGACGATATTATTTTCCGTCGACCAATTAATAATAACTATTCTACCGTCTTTATAATTAATTCTCGTCTGGCATTCATCGTCGAGCGATCAAACTTCTCTTGTCGTCGTTTTAAGACTTTAGAGTTATGTTTTTGTCGTCGTCTGTGCGCACAGTGTACGACAAAATATTATTAAAATAATCTGCTGCTACTGCTAGTTCACCGTCGAATTAAAAACGACAACGACTTAGTTTCTTTTCGCTCAAAAGAATCATTGATTCGTAAAACGACTCGGATTGAACATGTATATTATAATACCGTATTGTCACTGATAAACTTATCATCAAATAACTGCTGCTGTGAGCGAGCGCTCTTCGATGTATTTTCTCTGATATACAAACGCATAATTATTATTAATGTCTATTTAGGTGATGTATATAAAATAATATAATAATATTGTGCACAGAAGCCTCGGGCGCCCGACGTGTTTTACAGTACCTCTCTATATATACGATTTAATATTATTTTGTGTAGGACTCAAAATCGGTTACGCAAGAACACACTCTAAACCGTGAAAAGAAATCATTTGCCTAGATAGATCCAAAACGCGACGTCTGCGAAATTAGTATAGTTATTGCAATAAGCAATAAAATAAATTATCTTCATCGCGCACAATATAATATAATATAATATAATATAATATATATATATGACGGAGATATTAGTTCCGCAGTTGTTAATTTGTTATTAAACTTTATATACGGGTGAATCGCCCACCATGCACACCTGCCTTTTTTCATTTAATAATAAGTTTATATAAATTCTGATTTTTAGAATAATTTTTTAAATATATACTTAGAGATCATATTTTAAAATTCTTGAGGTTTTTTGTACTACTTAAGGGGTGTTTTATGGTTATACAAATTTTTGTTTTTCAAACAAAAATTATTGTTTAAAATATTTAGTGAATCATTTTTTTGAAAATGTTGATGTAACTCATCCATGGTTAACTAGTAGTTTTATAGTAATTAAAATGTTTATAATGTTATGGATTATATATAGTCCTTAAAAATGCAGGTTTTGCAAAAATATAAAATAGATATAATATCGGATCTAGTATTTATTATTTATAATAATTTATAATATATTAATGTACCTATAAGCAATTATACGTGGACCATATTTATGAATTATAAATATTGATAGATTAATATTAATTATTATAGCTCCCTCTATATCTGCCAAATCCATTACCACAGTCCTATTAATACGCAAAGTTAAATAACTCAAAAACTACTCATTTGAATATTGAGTTTGATATGTAAATCTTTTAAAAAAAATTATTTGTTAAATAATTTACAGTAGAAAGGGGAGAGAGGCTGTCTTAAGAAAAACAGAAGTTTGTATGTTCTGCCGCAAGACACACTGTAATTAGTACAAAAAACTCAAAATTGTGAAAATATGGTGTTTAAGTGTATTTCAAAATTTCAAAATTAGATTTTGAATAACTGCATTATTTAAAATGAAAAAGGGCGTGGCTCCCTTGAATCACTCAGTATACAGTAATAAAGCTGTGTGAATGACGACATTTTAAATATAATTTCCTTGAACTAATGAATTATCATCGAATTTATATTGTCGTATACCTATTGGCTATTGGTACGCTAATATTTATTGTTGTTTGGTAATAATGTTATAAAAAACGGTACTTTTAATTTACCTAAATCGCCTTGCGAAATACTATATTATTATATATTATATGCACGCACAACCTGATTGGATTTTCATACAACGCTACTTTCGACGTCGGTTAATAAATAAGTGCCTGACCATCGAACACAAATTATGAGTATCATATTTCTAATAGTACACAAAATATACACCTTTGGTAGAAAAAAAACTGTTTCATGTTACCATGAATATTATTGCATGTATCATTATTATATGCATGTGCAGTTTAAAAGAATAATCATTTTATCACTTTTATTGAAGAAATCGTTAAACATTTCGTTTAACTATTATTGGTAAAAGAATTAAATCGGAATGCGATATTTTTTCTAATGATAAAACATAGTGTGGCTACCATTCGAATGCGATTTTCTTATCGTAAACGTATGATATTCATTATTATAATAATATAAGCTAGAAAACGTGAGAAAAACAAATACAATCAATTACATATGAGTATAGCCAGTGGGATAATAATAATAATAAGAGGTAGTTGCTTCAAGGGATTCATGTGGCGATGCTCTTGATACATTTAATGCTTCATTATAAACAATATAATAACTCAAAAATCAGAAATTAAAAAAATTAAAAAAATATTTCATATTACATTTTAAACACGTAATAACGTTTCGTCATATGCGGTAAAGCTTGTATAGGCGTAGATTGATTTTTGGGACATTTTTTAAATAAAACATTCGTATTTTGTGGAACAGGTGATTTTTTCAGTGAACAAATTATCTAAAGCAATTAGAATAAAAGTCGGTAATCAACCATACTTTTATATCTGTAAAATATGCTCAAAACATCATTATAATTACAATATCATCACATAAACGTATGAAAACAGAATATATTATTGTTCCCGGTACACAGTACACTTTTAGGGTATCTATTAAAAAATATACCGATCTCAATTTCATGCTTTAATAACACAACAAAGTAAAAGTTGTAACGTAGTTCCATCATACATTTTTCGAATAATTTTCATCGACTATAATATGCGTAATATTTTTATATTATTACTGTCGTGAGTATTTTAATCCCTTTTTCGGTGATTGATAGTATTTTAAATGGAAATAAAATATCTGCACTTGGAGCAATGTGATATATGCACGAATGTCAAAAATTATATTACTTCGATAATCATCCATCGGCATTTTAATAACTGAGAAATAACTTGTTCAAATTTTGAATTATACATCAAAAATTTCAAAAAAAAAACAATTATTCATTTAATAATTTTAACAGTTAGTAAATAAGGGGCGGGCAGAGCGTTTTACGCAGGTGGTAAAAAAAAATCTAGGTCTTCAATACGTATAGGTATATTATATTTAAAAATTCCAAAAATCAAAATTTAAACAAATTCATTATTAAAAAAAAAAAAAAAATGGCGGTGAACGTGATGACGGTTAGTGAATCAGCCTGTATAATATGCCATAACGATGACGGTGTGGCAATATACATGCATATATATATATATGATTTGGGGACAAAGAGTTGCTGTTGTTCGGTCTTAGCGACTTGTTAAAGACTGGCGGGTGGTTATGTGCGCCGAGACCTACAGATCAACACGGGTAATACAGTTAAACATATATATTAAATTATGGTGTCTTGCGGGATTAATGTGCGTTCGCGGGAGAAACATTAATAATACGCCCGCAGCTGCAGCGATCACCGCGCCCGGAAGAAAGAAAGAAGACGTCAAAAACGGGCAAACTTCATTTTTATAAACTTTGTTTTCATCTTTTCTTTTCGCCACCGGGCTGGGATTCTCTTTTAATCCTTCGTAGTTTTCCCGTGTGTTAACGCCGCGGCTGCACAGCGCGTTGTTATATATAATATTATCACATCATTATTACGGCGGCGGCGGCAGCGGTTCCGATGCTAGCGCCATCGAGTTGGCTCAGTGTTCCTCCGAGTTTTTAATATCCGACTAAACCTCCTCCGCGTATGTGTTGTTATTGTTATTATTGTATACGTTGCGGATCGTACACGATATCATCATCATCATCATTATCATAATATTATCTTGTGTTGTTTTTACGCGAGGGGATTTAAAGAGGCGAGTATAATATCTCTACACTGTACCGACGACGGCAGTACGAAAAACTCGTCAAGATTAATAAAAGTATTATGGCTTTCGAATTTCAGTTTTCAATTTTTTTTAGGAAATTGTTAAATATTTCACAATCGTCTCGTTTTTGTAGTATATAATCCACGTGATAAATTAAGATATTATAGTGCGCGTAAGTCACACCATGTATTATAATACGTATATTAAAATTCAGAGATAAGCTAAACCGCCGTTTGAGACAATGAATACGTAATTATACGCGTGTACACCAGCTTTTCGTACATACATATTGTATTATATTATGTTATTACGATATTTTCTTGCTATAGCGCCCGATCGAGCTTTTCCTCCCTTCGTCACGGCGGCAACGACAGACGGCGTAAGCTGCCCGATTAATAGTAATTTACAATTATAATATTACTGTTTGTTTAGTCTGTAGTATTTGTAATGCTGCAGCGTTGAATCAACTGGCTTTTGACTTTAATGAAACTGCGCGTACACCAGATTATTATTATTACTATTATTGTTACTTGTTAGCGTATGTATTATTATTATTATCATCATCATTATTATATTTATTTTACAACAGTAAACTTTAACTATATATATATATTTGTACATGCTCTTAAGCGGTCGGGTTGAAATGTCATTGCGCCAGTCACTAATTAAGTCCGCACAGAACGAACGATGCTCGTATTTATAGCGGTTCAAAGAGCGTTATACCCTACGACAAAGTTACGTTCGGACTCGGGTTAAACGCAATTATTCGTTAATTATTACGAACACGAGACTTTAAATTTTTTAACTCTTCGGGACCATCGGTGATTTATATTCGAGACATTCAATGTTAATTATTATTAATCGGTAAAAACAATTTTTAACATTTATTTTAAAACAACCATCAATCCACACGTATAATTATTTTACAAGTTTTTATTTTCACTCGAGGACACGATAAATTATTCCATCAAAATCTGGTTAATTTTTTAATGTAATTTGTTTAGGTACCTATATAATGTGTACCTATTTATAATGTATAGAAACAAATCGTTGCATGACATTAGTAATTAATATAGCATAAAAAGTGATGCTCCGTAAAACATTCGAACTGTTTTACGGTAGGTATTTATAGTGAATTATAATTCATATTTTTCTACGTAGATACCCATAATGCATACCTAGATTATCATGAACAAACAACGCATTTCCTCAATTGCTGACCATTAAAATGTATTTTAATTTTTCGTCGTCCGTCGAATATGTTTATATACTTCGTCGGAATCAGTCTGAGTTTTATGGCATTAGCTTTTGCGATTTCGTGTCCTGATAAAATTACATGGTTTAGAGTTTATACACGGAAAAGAATACCAATTGTACGTTCATAAAACGTCGCTCTAAAGGTTAATTTAATAAGCTATTGAAAAAACGTTTTTCGTTACATTTTTTTTTCTTTTCAAGAAAGATTACAAATATATACTGATGAACTACATATTATGTATTCTAAGCGACATCCAATAAATGTCATTACAACAATTACGACCATAATAATAACAAAAAATGCTGTCCAAAATTATAATTTTACGTCAAATACACGCGGTTACCTGTCGGTCGTAACAATAACATTATGTATGTATTTATACGCTTTTATAAATTTATCATTCTGTGAACAATCGCACAAACTTGACGGACACCTCTATACGCGAGAGGTAGAATGATTATAATATATGAAAATATGTATTTTTCCGTCTGTTCGTGGAACGCAATATATCGGTCAAATGATAATGTAGAATATTATACGCGAAACGAATCCGATGTGTCAAGTGTGATAGTGTTGTGATAATTACTGATGTTTCGAATTCAAAAACAAAAACGGTTCGATACCAATAACAATTAAAAACTGTGCTCGGGGACGAAAAAAACCGAAATATATGATGTACCACTATAATAATGCTAGCTATTTACGAGACACGATAATCGCGAAAACGGGTATATTGTATAGAAACCGTGGACCACAAAACGCGTACGTATTATAATAGTATTTAAATATTAAAACAATATTAATGACGGTAACCGCAATAACACATTTTAATAATAGCGTACACGATGTCAAAACGGTGGGCGGTATCACACCAGGTATTATAATAATAGTACCCACTCGATGCCGGGATATCAAACGTGCTGCAATAACGATATTGTAATAACGCGCGATTGATGAACATATATTATTATTAAAATAATATATGGGTATTTTTTTAATGACGTTCATATGTAATACGTTTGACCTATCGCAACGGTATAACGTACAGTCGTCACACAGTCATATGTTATGCTCACAAACGACCGCAACAGTTTTGTGGGTATAATAATATGTAATATTATAATAACACCTGTCATGTCAACTGCGCGGACGCCAAAAATTTCCATCTCTAGCTGAAGGGTCAACGAAACACTGTACCGCGGGTCAACTACGCGGAACATAATTTTACGTAATATCACGTGTGCATATGCATATGTAAGTAGTATATAACCCACGGGATCTATAATAGTTTTTGAGTTTTTGTGTGTGGGTCGAAATTCGAAAATAACGTCATGTGAAATTAATTTTGTATTTTAATAATAATACGTACGCAACGCTCACAGAAAATATATTATATTAATAGTTAGGTACCTTTATAACATTCTTGGGCGAAATTAAATTTCATACAGACTTTCGTTTTAAATTATATCCTAGAACCAAATACTCGCAAGACTATATGAATAATTAATGTTCAGTAAAAATTAGTTTTTTTTTTAAAAATATCATATAATTATAACTAGAAATGTCGATAAACATTTGTTTCTCCAAACACAATAATCGTCGCGCAAATACTAGTTTTTTCTTGTCCAGTGATATAACAGGATGCGTTGTGTGTGTTTTCATAAAACATAAAAAAGGTCTAGTCTGACTTTTTAGCCAACGACTGAGTCATTTCTGTAAAATGAAATGCAACACAGGTATAATAGTTGTATGGTATACCAGGAGCTACATCCCACGGGGATCCAAATAATTAAGCAACAGAATTTTCGCAAGAATTGTTTTTTTTATATGTTTTTGGTCATAAGCTTGGGCGACCGGCACTACCAATATCAAACATTAGTGTTTATTTTTTTCAACTAATTCAATATAATTTAATTTTTAAATTGAACGATAAATTAATATATCTAGATTAAAATTAGAGCAAATATTATATACTTAGCCGCAGGTTATGCATGTTTAATGAAAATACATCGTTCTATTTAGATCAAATGTGGGTCGCGTATATTGTGTAATCCAAGGAGCCACTTAATTGACGGTTTTAAATTCATCGCTGAGTGATATTTATTATTGTGTTAGAGTCCGATTGAGTTTCAAAATATTGTTTCTCATCCATCGAGATTCTTAAAAGCATTTTTATATTGAAACCACAATTATTTTATCGACCAACTTTCAAATAATGCCAAATTTAATTTTTTTTTAAAATAAAATACTTCATTATCACACATATTAAGTAGGTACATCAATTTAATTTGATGGATTTTTAATTTCTTAATAAAACAACTGAAACCAATAAAATATTTCTAAAGATCACAGTTTTTTTCGTAACCAGGATGAATTACTAACATATACGGAATGATTCACCAAGCATGCTCACCCACATATTTTTATTTAATAATAGATTTTTTTAAATTCTGGTTTTTAGAATTTTTAAATATATTTAAAGTTTATATTTAAAATTTTTTAGATTTTTTGTTCTACTTGAGGAGTGCCTTGTGAAGATACAAACTTCTATTTTTCAAATGAGAACCACCCTTTTCAACAGTAAATTATTAAGTGGCAAATTTTTCTGAAAATGTTGAAGTATTAAAATCAAAATTCGAATGAATAGTTTTTGAGTAATTTAACTTTGTGTACTAAGGATAATAGATCCAGGATAATGAAATTGGGCTATATAGGGGCTATGGAAATTTTTGTAATTAATCTATCAATATTTATAATTTATAAAAATGAACTATATATAATAAATATTAGATCCAATATTACATATATTTTATATTTTGTAATAAAATTTTTAAGGACTCTTATTTTTAGTATGAACATTTTAATAATTGAAAAACTATTCGTTAGAGTTTGGAATTAAATACATCAAAAATGTCAAAAAAAAAAAAAAAATAAATAAATAAATAAACACTGAATAATTTATAGTAAAAAAGGGAGAAGAGGTTCTTAGTTGAAAAATAAAAATTTGTATCGCCACAGAACGCTCATTAAGTAGTACAAAATATCTCAAAAATCTGAAAATATGGTCCTAAAGTATATTTATAAATTCCAAAGATCAGAATTTGAATAAATTCATTATTAAATGGGGGTTAGCATGTTTGGTGAATCACTCTGTATATCGGTCCACCATTATGCTCCGCAATACGAAAACGGTAAGACACAGTATGGTGCATTTTGTATACATAAATAATAATAATATATAACATTTTTTTTTTTTTTTTAAGAAACCAATAAACAGAAAAGAGTTGCTAAATATTTAACATCAAATGTTAATTTACATCGCTTATTATGTTCTGTAAGAAATTAAATGTAATACAATATTTTAAGAACTTAGCAAGACAAGTTTTTATACATTTTATGAAAAACCCATTATATATAAATACAGTACAATTTAAATTATATATTTATAACGTCTATTTACATCCATTAAGTCTTTTACGAATAATAAAAATATAGTAATAATAATAAAAAAATAATGCAAAAAACCACGTTAGTTACATATAATGGATTATTTCTATTAGACCCGAACTTAACTTTATAATTATAAGAATCTATGTGAATAAAAAATAAAGTTTTTTTAATATAGCGTGAACCGAGAGATATTTTGTTTTCTTTTTGGTTTTAAAAAGTAATCGAAAAAAAAATATAAAAACACCATAGTACAAAGTTAAACCTAAACTGTTATTAAGATAAGTATTAATAGTTTATCTCAAAAATACGAATTCTACTCTCCACCGTATGGAACTGAAAAGTTGTAATTATATCGTCCTCACCAAAATCCACTTGGAGATAGGTGTGTTAGCTTCAAGAATTATGCCTGCAAAGAATCCTCTCGTCGTCTCAAAATAAAATGGCACCACAACTTACCGTAGTAAAATCGTATAGACGAAAGGGTCACACTAATAAGTGACTCCTTTTTCAAGGCTTCGTGTAAAAATTTAAAAACTAACACAATAAAATATGTTTGTTGTACCAAAAACGAATGTACCAACTTATATATCGTAAATGACAATAAAAATAAAAATAAATTGGCCAATTACAGTCTACGCACTAGATAGAAAGTGATAAAAAAAAAAAACCGCAAATGATTTATTAACACATTGTTAAAAAATTACTAATCTATTATGTCCGGGAAGTGTACCTATATTTGTAAGCTATAGTTTTCGAGCAGGCAAATCTGTAGGCAAATCACGTGGAATGGACACGGAAACACACATCGCAATACAACAACAACAAAAGTAGTATCAAATATGCGCGGAGCAGGTTTTGTGAAATGTATGTTTTCGTGTCCGGTCGTTGTTGAAGTCACGGATCTTTTGAAAACCGCGAGTGGATGATACTCTACAGAGAAACGACCAACTCGCGCGCAACTGCAGTACTGCAGTACTTCACAATATAATATTATATAATATAAGCATTGAGCAGCAGGTGCATAATATATTATAATATGTATCGGACCAAAAAAATCCAATAAGCAAGTTTTCAGAAAATTTACATAACGCAATAAAGTTGCGGGCGAAGACAAACTCAAACAAAGTCTACGCATGTCATTATAATAGGCATAGTGAAAAAACCGCAGCAGAGCTCATAACGACCTATATCATATATGACGCCTACGGTTGAATTTATAAATAAGTAACGTATTCATAATCAATGGCGGTAGATACGCGTACGCTTACCCCGCGTTTCGTGCTAACATTGATAATCTTTATTTGTGTCTCAAGTACATATTATATAGAGTGCGTGTATACGTTTTATTGTCGGTATCCACCACCACCACCACCGCCACCGCCACTAGCGGTTCAGCAGCGTATTTTATTATATTGTTTATAGGCTATACACTTGTATACAGACGAGTCATATGCGACTGTTTTTACGAATTGTTTGAACACGATTTTACCTTCTCGAAACTCGATCCAAACAAAACCGTCACTACACGCTATCGCATCCTCTTATACAAACGTATCAGTTTGTTTTTCCGCGTCACTAATATTATTTCCATCGATTGTATAACATATTTTATACACAAAACTCAGACAGGCTTATACGAATACTCATTTTTCATCGCATAAAATTACATTTTTGATATATTTCACCTGCACGTGTCATTTTCGCAGCCGATCGGCATGTTACCGCTGCTGCTATGTTGGCTGTGAAGGGAACGGTAAAAAATGAAAAAAAAAATCTGTACTTAGAAAATATAAAAAGCAAATAAATTTGCTCCAAACCGGTACGGTCGACTTTCCAAAACAGGTTGCGATGCAAAAATTACTCATCCGAAAGTAGACAGCATATCCTCTAAGTAGATGAAACGACGTCGACTGGTTTTTGACGATTTATAGAGACGTAAAATATTATATATATAACATAAATATTTATATAAATCTCGTGTGCACGTTAAATGCGCATCATATTGATTTAGACGAATAGGATAGGTATAACACCCTCGGCTAATATAGATACTCTGGTACTTGCATAACATAATATGTATTATATTATATTGAATACTTGCAGAATTCGCAGCTGCATTATACATTAAATAGTACTTTTACCGTCGAGAAGATTCGATATAGTATATATACAGGGTGATTCAGCAAGCTTCCCATTTTTTACGTCAATAAAAGAGTAATTAAAAATTAGATTTTTGTAATTTTTAAATATGTACTTAAATACCTATCATAAATTTTCAAATTTTTAAGATTTTTGTATTACTTATAAGGAGATACTAACTTGTTTTTTTAGATGAGAACTCTCAAAAAAATTACATTATAGGTATGTGATAATGAACCTGAAAGATATGGGGACTATGGTGATTTGAAAATTAAAGTGATTAATATTATTAATCTATCAACAATGTTGATTCAGCATTAATGAATTATAAAAATGATAATTATAGTTAGTACTAGATAAAATCTACTTCATATTTCTGTAAAACCATTTTTAAGGACTATAATTATCCGTAGTATAAACATTTTAATAACTGAGAAACTCGTACGAATTTTGAATGAAGTACCTACATCAACATTTTATAAAAAATTATCCACTAAAAATGGAGGTTTTTATTTAAAAAACTGAAGTTTGTACAACCACAGGATACCGTTAAGAAGTACAATCAAATTCAAAAATTTGAAAATATGGTGTTTGAGTATATTTAAAAATTCTAAAAATCACAATTGATATAAATTCATCATTAAAGAAAAACATGGGTGCAATGGTGCATACTTGATGAATCATCCTGTATACAGTTTTTAGTTGTATTTTAACTCATCGCTATTATTTAAATACTTACACACACGGTACGACGAGTCTAATTATTATTCATGAAAGCGTGAATGACAGTTATCAATGTATAGGAAATAATAATATATTATCCGTCCCGGTAAATGTGTGATTTTTAATGTTACATAAATATTTACGAAAGTTTGGTAAATTTGAAACGCGGATAATAAAAACGCTTAGGTACTACAGGACTCTGCCACGTGACGAGTTATGGTTCAGGGGAATACGCATAACGTAACATAAATATATTTTAATAGCATAGTATGTTACATTGATAATATTATATTCTTGTTTTCATATTTTGGTCTACGCGTGTCTTGCCGCGATCACGCGAGGTCGAAGGACCGACCGCACGGGCGCGAGTATTTAAAACCCACACAAAAATTGATTCTGTTGAACTCCGAGTTGATATTAGCATAAACCGTGTCTTACGTTTGCAAGACGAACACAACACGCGCGCACCGTTAGCGCATGTCTCGACGATACAATAATAACGATAGGTAATAATAATTATATAGGTACATCATATTATTATGGGATAACAGACACGCGCTGCGGCGCATTTCCAGTAGTAGTTGTAGTTAAACGGTAGAGATCACGCGAGACCCGCAAAAGGGCAAAAGGGCGGAGGGCTATCGCCGTGGCTCGTCGCGACGTCATTACATTGAAGCGAATAACCGACAACCGCGTGTACCAATAATATATTATATTTGTATAGATCTGTCGAACGATATATATATCGCACACGCCCGGACTAACGCACTTCTGTGTAATAGAATAATATATTATGTGCGTGTGTGTGTGTGTGTTTTGTGTATGGATTGCTAGTTTTAGTTTTTTAAATGCTTCATTCATTTTTTATTGAGTGTAATACCGTTCGCGTTATGTAGACAGTGTGTGTATATATATATATATATATATACTGTGAACTCGTTTATATTATATATAGGTATTTATATGCTTAGATAAGTATAAATTATAAATGTGAAGTGATCCATTTAACTGATTGTATACCGATCAAAAATAGGTATAGGTTACCGTTTTCTCATCATATATAGTTTACCCACAGTTTTTTCAGGTTTTTTTATTTAAAACTATTGTAATTATACATGTCTGATCAAAAACAAAAAAACTTTTCTGGCGATTTTATTTAATGGTATACGGTAAATGATACCTCTATATCGAATATTGAACGAACTGGTTTTTTAACCTTTATTAGTAACTAATAAAGTATAAAGTATAAATATTTACGTTTAAAATTTATTTGAGGGGACTAGGGTGGACCATAATTTTATGGAGTGAGTGAGTACCCACTAGTCCGCAAGTCTTCGTGTAAAATGGTATTTTATATACATATTATGTTGCATTAAATACTCGAAATCAGTTAAAACCTGAATTTACTGGTAAAGACACTAAAAACTAATTGAACTAGATGTTGATAAGAACGTGATTTTACTAGATACAATTACTTTTTTTACTAATGACTACAAAAAAATGCGAACACATTTATTTATACCCACCTTGTTTTAACTATATGTTCAATAAAAACTAGTTTTTACACGTGACCTCATAGTTCATATTAATTTTATTCTTATTTTTGGAGAAACGTCGATAACAATATGGTTGATAGGCAAAATGTATTGGTATTTTTATCAAATAATTATGATAGTAGTACGACCTTTTAGTTACCTTCCTGATCATAATCAATGTGGTATCATTTTATTTCAATTGGCGCATCTAGAAATGCTGAATTTTATGGAGAAAAGAATAAATTAGTTACAAATTAGATGATTGTGCAACACAAAATGTCACGACTGTTTACCATGTATTAATTAATTTAATTAATAGATTTTTATTTTATTTTTAAATACCATATTTATTTTAAAATTTAACTATTATAACTAATAAACAACTATAATAACTATATTATAATTGTTCGTATACATAATTGATAAAAATGTTTATAAATTGTCTGTACCTATATCTAAAAATAAAAATGAAACTAGTATTTACTGAGAGATCATGTGAAAAAACTTGTTTACCGAAAAATTTATAAAAACTAAGTATAAATAAAATTGTTGACATTTTTACAGGAGTCATTAGAAAATTAGAAAATTAGAAAATTAGGGGAACATTCTTTAACTCTTTAACTGATTTAGGGTATTTACAGTAATGTTTAAATGATTTGATCGATATTTACACATCAATATTTAACAAAGTATATTATTCTACTTTATGTTATTATAAGTCGTTACGCAGTGGGACAATTCATAATTCCTGTAAAATATGACTTTTTTTCTTAGTTAACTTATTGCACTTACATACATATTGTAACACAATGTGCAATAAAATAATTTAACTCAATTCATATTATTATAAAATAAAAATATGGGTTGATGTCAAAACACCTAAAAATGATCACAAACAAATAAGTTTTTTTTATTATAAATCGCAGTGCTATTAGTATATTTAAAAGTATGAAAAATAAATTTTCAAAAAACACAAATATTGCGACTATAAGAGCTATAAGTAGCTTACTGCAACTACATAATACCATGAACTATTTGTGTTTCGTTTTCTAATTAAAATAAAAAACAACTTTTTTTTTAACGTTTTAGATCGAAAAAAAAGATAGTTAAATGAAAACGAAAAAGAAATACTTTTAATTTTAATGCGACTCGATAATTATGTCACTACACACGGATTAAACATGAATTTACATTTTACATAGTGCGGTTTGCGCGCCCGTTAATGAGGTGCGGTATTCACAGCGATTACGAGTTTTCAAACGATACATTATAGAAGCACGCGTTCGGTAAAAACGGTACCTATTTAATTATAATATTACGCATTTTATTTCCATCACGAACGATACGTATTTCGTCGCGTATAACAACGAACTGATATTAATTTCCATCAAGCAACTGCGCGCGTGTACCTTCCTATAATATACATTTTCGCTTCGAGTAAATCAAAATATTATATAATAATATATTGTATATGCGTACGTGTCTAACCTAACCTAACCTATAATCTATATTTCCACGAGTTGATGACGAAAATTCGCTTATAAACGTCATTACACGCCATCCATCACGTAATCATAATACTAATATACGTAAAGCATAGCAACATACGGAGAAAAATCTTGAGCGTTATTTAGAATATTATCTTTTGCCGTTTGCCACGCTCACGTTTGATGCGGCTGCAGGTATTTTATATGTACCTACAACACGTAAACACGTATAATATTATTGTTAATACCTCCCCAGTATAATATTATATTGATTGCTGCTGCTGCTGCAGTAATCCGATTGTGGGCACCGCGATGAAATTTAAATTTATCGATTCTAACGGAATATAAATGTTGGGAGCCATTACTGCAGCGTTATGATGTTACATCGGGCGGGCAAACGGGCTTTGCTGCGGGAGAACGATTCCGTTTAAATGGTCCGTGTGTGCTACAGCGCGCGGGTTCGCAAAAAAAGAAAATAGAAAACCAACTTTTATTTCCGGTATATAATAATAATATACGTATAGTAATGAAAAACAATACGCTTTATGTGTTCCACGGCGTTTCGTCTTTACTTCCGACTGACTCCCATCACAGTTCATGGCGCTTTGCTGATATAAGCTGACTGTATGTATATATATTATATGATAAATATAGGCATCTAAATATAGGCCGCTTGTAAATTTCGTCCTTTTCAAGGTTTTCTCGCGCGTATTACGCCCAATAAAACTTTGGATACCAGTCGAATATCTATATTATTATATTATAAAATAATCGTTACGCCAAAAATGTACAGTCCACGTAACGCATTGTATATAATATTATCTGTGGAGCTTTATTTTCGTTATCGAAATAAGGAATACGGGCGACATTTTTCTATTGTATAATAGTCTATAATCCATAAAAAAATAATGGAAGAATGGCAAACATTTTGGGAAAATATACCACTTTTCAACAAGCTGAGAAATGTAAAACCATTTTTAAAACAACTAAAATATCCTCCTGATACAAAAAGAAGAGAGGAAGTAACTATTACCCGAACTAAAATAGGCCACTCTCACCTAACACATGCATATCTTATCAGGAACGAACCAGTATCAGTATGCGACACTTGTAATGCAACTCAAACAATAGAACACATAGTCATCAACTGTCCCAAACACGCCGAAGCACGCAAGATTCTCAACAACCCTATTACACTTCTCCAAGCCCTCAATGAAGAGAACACCGTTACAATCTGTGCATTTTTCCGCAATATAAACCTTAATCATAAACTGTAAATAACTATTCAATACTAGTATTAAGTTCTAATGTACATTCATATCTCTGTGTTTAAATATTAAGATATGCAGGCTAAAAATCTATGGTGTTCGAGCCTTTACCAAATAATAATAAAAATAAAATAGTATAATATAATACTTATATTGTGTTATAAATGACGTAAATATGTGTTTTGGTAAAAAAACCAATGAAAATCATTTTTTTTTTTTTATTGTAATATACAATTCCTTCACCTAACCAGAACATGAAAACGGATTCTCGACTTTTGTTCTCAGAGAGTTTTATTTCGGGTTTTTAGTTGGATTGTTAGTAATGTAACTTCACAAACACGAAAACGGCAACCTATTAAAAAAAATTTAAAATTTAAATTTAATTAGATATTCATGTGCAAGATGACGGACTGCTTAATTGATTTTGATATTCAGGAATTGCAACCAGCTAGGTAGTGAGTTTTCAGAATATTTGTTGAGGTCATTAATTTAACGAAACTTTATTAAAGTCACCACACATATAAACAACATATTCAAATTGCATTTGTCTTTTACCAAAGATTATCGGTTTAACTTGTCAAGCTCACTCCATTATAAATATAATTATTCTAAAGGAAAACTCATAATGGAAATTGGTATACCTATAGCCAAAATAATTATTTATAAAAGTTATCATAACGTGTACACTGTACAAACATATATATATATATAAGTAATTTTCTGTTATTATATTAATCAATAATAATAAACGTTTACATAAATATATTGTATATTCTTTGTAAATAAACTATATGCATAATATAAACAATTGTTTTGTTAGAGTGAGCACTACACAACTTTTAATTTGTTTTTGTTTCAAGTTCTATTTAAATATTGTGCAATTAAAGCGTCTCATCAATATTCATTTGAAAAATGTTAATGTTAAAGTTTAAATTGTATGTTCTTATTAAGCATCATATAATAGTAGATAAAATAAAAGTTCTTTTTCAAATAATTTTGAATTTAGAACAAAACAAGTATTGTGGGTTTTAAAAATCAGTAAAATTGTGCAACGTTTTAGAATATTTTATAACACAAAAAATTTGTATTAAGTGAGATTTTTTACGTATAGCATAATATATATTCTAAGATTTGTTTAACGATAAATAAAATAAGTACAATAATTATTATGCGGCGAAATAAAATCGAAATAAAAGAATAAAAAAAATGTTATAATCTTACTATTCTTATTTTTCTTACTATTTTCTGCATTTGTATAATAACAAGTGAACAAATAATTATAATATTACTATACGTTTAACAACAAATACCCAACAAGCACTTTTAGTACAGCGTACTGACACACGTGGTTGATATTATAAATTTATATGTACATGACTGTTCGACATGGAAGTTTTAAAATAAGCCATTTTTGAAATAGGTTTAAACTTTGAATTCCTTTCAGTCACGAAATACCTTTTAAAAACAGGCGGTTTTTGGTATTTTTGTATTTTTCTACAAAAATCTGTAAGAACCAAGGTTTAGAGATACGCATTTTGCTTTAAATTTTTATCAGCTAAAATATTAATGTTAAAAGAAAAATATTTTCCATGTATTCTTTTGGGAAAATAACAAGAAGAATATTTTTTTATATAAAGTACACTGTGTTATAATACACGTCCAATATATTTCCAATCAATATACAGGAACACGTTATAATTCCGTGATATTAAATATCCAAGGTAATAAGAAATATTAAAATTAGTACATAATTTTTTACGCAATTCTGGATTAAAATAATAAACGAATAATTTTAAGTGTTTTAATATTATTACTATTATTGTCTATTATATCATCATGTTAGTGTTTTAGAAAATACCAATGCATAATTGTTCTAAAATCAACAAATAGTAGGTATGTTGTTATTTGTATCTAAAAAAAAAAAAAAATAACTTTTAAAGTGTTGGGACACTTGAATACGTATTTTTTTACGTTTAATATTTATTATAAATAAATAATATATTAATATTATTTCATATTCGATTTATTGGAAAATCGATACAATTGTAAAACATGTTGGTTGGTGTATATAAATATTCTGAAGTCTGTATACCTATATGAAAAAGTTTTCCAAATCATTAGGTTTTTGGGAAATCCACAAATAAATTATACAAGGTTCAGATTACGCAGTTCGCTGGACTGCAAAATAAAAAAATAGTAATTATAACAAAATATTATGGGTTATTTGAATCCCTGTATTTCTCTTTTGAGATGACAATATTATGTTAATCAGATTTCAAAGTGTATATAACGATTTTAACTAAAAATGTAAAAAATATTATGATAAAAATAACAATTAAAAATCTTTCAATCAAAGAACTTGATTTTTTTTATAATTAGTTTTTCTCTTATTAATTAAAAAAAAAAAAATAATAAAGAACCCATAGAATAATTACTAATACATACATATTTTGATTTGTTTGATTTGGGTTTATTATAAATAATTAAGCAATTTCGTAAAACGTCAATGTTAAATCAATGTTATTAAATTATTAATTAACAATTATTATTTTCTATCAGAATAAATGGAAAATAAATCAAGCTATAGCGTCAGCGTGTAATGATTATAGTTTTTCTCAATTTCAATTTGTATTAGAAGAGTAATGATAGATACATCATCAAAAATTAAACGGATATCGTATTCGTTTGGAGAAGAAATGCTTCTGGGAAGTTAATGAAATGAAACGAGGTGGTTGTGAAAACATAAAGTAATCGATGTAAGGTTTATTTTTCTCTGTTAGCCACTTGGCCGTGTATACACAATAAACATCACCGCAGAAAAGAGTTAATTTACCAAGATTCAAGAAGTTCGAAATTTCAGAGTAACATTTTTCTGGCATGACATGACATGCACACACACGCACGAATTAATCAACAGAGTAAGTATCTTTATATGTCGTTGTAGAGTTTATACCAAAACGTCCAATGACATTGCTGCAAGTTGTCGTATTACATCCATATGTCATTCAGACACCATAGAGGATTTTCAACTTCTGGATTGCTAATTGTTTATCATATTATGACATTAACCAACTATAAAAGGTTTTTGGGTAAATGTGCTACAAAAATATATTTTCATTAGTTATATTTTTGTATACAACATTTTACTTTGTGTAGGTGTACTTATATTATATATTTAATACCCAATTTGACTTTGAACTTAGAAAAGGTGAATCTTACCTATATGCACAAAGTTGATATTCATAAATCATAATATTGTGCATTTGACGTATTTATAGTCAATATGTATAATTAGTACGTTCGAATATAATTCTTAACTTGTAAAACGTAATAATTATTACTTGAGGGTTGAAATACGAGTGCTTACGAAACATAGCAGAACGGTAGGTATTCAGATTTTTATTTGTGTCCTAACTGTTTAACTATATAATATCATTGTATACTTTATTCGAATCGAATAAACTATTCAGCGTAAAAATAATTTTATTGGACATTAGTGAAAATATGAAGAATTTTATACAAATAATTTAAATGATATTCAACTAATATATTATGCAAGTATTTATTTCTAAAAAATATAAACAGCACTACGACGTAGACATTGTTGTACTGCTGCACATACGTGTATACATTTGCGTAACGTGTATCAAAAATTTGAATTGAGAATAAAAGAATAGATATGTACGATTAATTATTATAAATAATCATCATAAATAAATGTGAGTATTATAGAGTAGATTGGATTTCAGATTTTATTAGAAATCTTCGTTTTCCCTTCTGCGTTGTTATAATATTATTTATTCACCCGGCGCTTAATAAATTATCTTCAAGTGTCAGGTCAACATGCGTATAGGTATATAAATATCTTTATTATATTTTTTGTTTTCTGAAAACGATTTCGTTACATATATTCGGTCGAGAAAACGACCGATATCATTTACTATCTATAGGAAATATTCAACGTCACAAGGTCGTTGGTCATAACCGTTATATGGATTTCTCATTTTTCACACGGGTCCCTTTATATTTTCGTATCTACGATTTTGGTTCGGTAGGTATTTCTTCGATCCAACCATTTGTCGTTGACCGACGGCGAACAGAGGTGAATAAAAGAATTAACGATCATCCGGCTGACAGGGCACGGGTGGCAAGTAACTGCCTGCGTTTGTTTCCGGTACTCCGATGGATTCTAATCTCAGATAATAACTATAAAATGATGGCCAATCGCAGGGACGCTTATGGTTTGACATGCGATAATATATATAGAAAACTATTATATACCTAGTCCCGAAGAAATATTAATACGACCAATGTTTATAATTATTTGATTAGTTCATATATATATATAGGTGTCGATGGTGTTATTATTACTATATAGACAGTGGCGTGGTGAACTCGAAATCGTTCAGAGGCTAGTTTAATATTTCACTCACTCTGCAGTCCCAATAAACGATAAAGGCATTCGCTGTCATTTGTTTGTACTATCTGTCGTAGTTATTACTAAAATATTATAATAGTTAATACTAAATTATCACCTGTTGGCCTTTACCCACGGTGAACCCTTTAAGAAACTCAGATATAAATACTCGATATTATCAATTTTATTATAGTTATAGGGAGTACTCAGCACTATGTGACTTTTGGTATTTTTTTTTTTTTTTATCGAACCGACACAATTTTATTATATTTTTGTTGTCCTGTGCGTTATAGGTACTCGTATACAATAATATTATCGTGATTCGGCAATTAAATTAGTTTTGGGATATGATATATAACAACTGAAGTTTATCGCCGTAAGTTGACTTTTACGTTTACGATATCTTGTTTTATCGTATATAATACGATTTATAAAATATATTGTTTTACCGCCGATGTACGATTTGTCCGGCTATATGCTTTATTTATTTGTTTATCAGTGTAATTCAAAATGTTTCCACCGTCACGCAAGTAACTTTAACGAAAAAAATCGATAAAAAAAAGTATGGTCAAAAAAAAAAAAAAATGAGAAAGAAAACATACCTTGTGTATTTTTTATAACCTAGGTATATTGTGTGTATATATATAGGACAAAAACGCTGTTCTCATTGGTTTGACAAAAGGGAATTCAATTTGCGATTGTATACACATCATGATTTCGTCGTAAAATATAACATCCAACATTATACGGCACTTTAGCTGCTGTGTATTGCTCACATTTTTCATCCGTGTTTCAAATGATTATTAGTTGTAACGTACCTATACCCAACCTCAAAATTGCATGCACGATTTTTGACTAATTACGTTTCTCTTTCAAGAAGACTGATTGAATTTTAACAAAATTAAGTACGCTTAACTGTATGATAAATTTGATTTTGCGTCACATAGCTGTAAGAATCTACAATAGAACATTATTAGTTTTCGGGAAGATGTATTCATTAACAGAATATTGTATTAAGTACTTCGGTGGATTATTATTGATATTTTTATAACATTAAAAAGGGAACATTAAAAATAATGTGCTATAACCTAAATTATTATTTTTGGACCTCAAACCATTAAGTCTAAGCTTCATTGTTTCCACGAATTATTGCTAATATAAGTAATAATCAAGAAAGAAAGTGTATTTCGTGGTATATTTTTAATTTACCTAATGCGCGGCTGTTGCAGTATCTGTCTAAGTAGAGGAATATTTACGTAGGGCTTCTTGGGAAAAATGTCAAATTAAAAACCCGGGACGCCTTGTAGATACACGTTATTAGCCTTTGAATTCAGAGCGTGACTGGTATACCGTATACATTTATTTTTTGTGCACATCGGGGTTCGAATATATCTCCAGAGAACAGAATTAATTTGAATATTATATTTCCGAGAAATTCTACCTGATGTTTCCGACTCCATTGCGAATTAATAAAAACATATAGCAGTAACGTTCATATTCCGAATGTCGGATGATATATAATATGTATATATTATTATTATATGTTTAATAATACAATAGTGATTACGTACATAATTATTGTACTCAAATAGCGCGGAAATTAAAAAAAAATATTAGGCGACCGCGTTTTTGTTATATAAATTGTTCGATCAAGTATGTGCGTGTTCTAAGTTGACACATTTTGCTTTACGTTAATAAAAATAATTATTTATAGGTAACTCTATTTTTGGTGCTCGTGCATCCCAAAATAACAGAGTATCTACCTTGTATGTACGATTATTTTCTATTCGTTACACTTATAGATATAATAATATTGTCGTAAATAATTCAATATACATAAACCTTATTACAATAAACAGGGTTTTGTAGATGTCTCGTGATCAAACTGGCGGACGTTACTATTGTGCATGATAATAATATCAATAAGGATTTCATGCAATGCCCACCATTTTTTGTCATACAACATCTGAAATATATGCATACTATAATATGCAATCATAATTTAAGTCCACTGCGGACATGACGCAACTTCGGCGATTGGCTTAAATATAGTATATTATATTATATCACTTTTTCCTAAGATTAAGTAAAAAACAGACATCCATGTATGTATATATGTATATTGTTTAGTATGTTTATGTATACTCTTATAAATATAATAATGTATGCGTTATACAACCACATGCGGTTACCACGCGAAAACCAAAACGCGAAGAGCGAAACACGTACTTTTTATTTTGAAATGTTAAAATAAATTTGACTTAAGCTACTTGATGGACGATCTTTCTGCGTGTCATATTTCAAAAAAAAAAATGTAAATATAATAAAAGTAGGAGAGTCTAAAATAAGAAAGAGAGAGAGAGAGAGAAAACGGTAACAAATGATGGCTCCACGTGACTAGTTTGGTAAAAAAATAAATAAATAACAGTACATATTATTTATAATCACATGTATACAATATATAATATTATATACGTACAGGTACACTACAGGTGATGGATACGACGAGGCGATGGTTTTCTTTTTACCGCGCTATGGCAAACCGTTGCAGTTCGGCGGACTTGAATATCAATGAAAACGCGTGTGTAATGTATAACATTATAACTTATATTTTATTTCCTCAAAGTTCCAAGTCGATACATCGTCGGTTATATAATATCATTATGCTATATATGACAACATATTGGGTCTCCATCCTCGCGAATTTTTATAAATATCTGCAGCGTATATGCGTAGCCGCGCGTATAAGTCTTACTAATATTTAGGACACGCGACCGCCTTTGTATACATATTAATATTATCTCGCACCGGCATCTCGCGTGTAAATACAATATATACATCTAAAAATTATATATATATATATATAACATATAATATACGTAATAATATATACTCACCAAATTTAAGACGATTTGCGAGTATAGACGCGTGTATTTTTATATGCGCACGTGCACTCGTCAGCCGAAGTCGGGCGTTGGAAGTTCGGCTTTATATGTATTATATACAATATTCGAGTTTGTCGTTTATTTTATTTCACATAGAAAGGCAAGTCTGTAGCAGTGTAGCATCTGAGGTGGCATTCATATACACGCATACATCACTACATAGGTACAATATATTATGTGTGTTTGTTCAACGAAGTGAAAAGTGTCTAGCCTCTACCGCGGTGTAAAATAAAAGTATACATACAGCAAGATGATTCACCAAACATGCTCACGACTATTTTTCCTTCAATGTAATGAATTAAAAAGTTATTTATTAAAATATCTGAAAATATCGTCCATATAAGTATGCTTAAAAATTCTAAAATCAAAATTTTAATAAATTCATAATCAAAACGAGACAAGGGTGAGAATGCTCGGTAAATCACGCCCCATAAAGTCGATAATTGATATACGCCGTCAGCCGCGAAATTTTCTCTACGGCGTGTACAGTACCTACGTATAAATTACGTGTAGGATGAAACGAGCAAGCCGGCATTATGGAACGCCGGCGATCACTTTTTTTTTTTTTTTGCAATCGTTATTCCCACGACCAAAACGATACACATAATAATAATAAAAAAAAAAATTATTAAATCGTATTCGTAACCGACGTACGTGCGTATAGCGCACCATATAAATACACAAAAACTATACATGATCTAAACTGGTTATATTGTATACATTAGTATACACGGATTTGTATCTGTGAAATATCAACGGCGTCGGCGAGCGATCGGCAAAAGAATCTGCACGCCCGTGAAAAGTAGTTATGAAAGTTCCGTCGGCAAAAAATAAAAAAATAATATGTTTTAGAAATTATTTCACCTCGTGGCGCAAAGTCAACACAAACCACACGAGAGGTTCATCAATCTAATTAACGGGCAATCGGTAAAGACTCGTCGATTAACGATAAGTTATAATTTCACCCCAAACATTCTGCATTGCAGACGCCTTTAAAAACTCGATATTAATAATAATCGTAATAATGATGCGTGTTAAAAATGCATCCGATATGTTTATGACGATGGTTACAACTGCGCGGTATACGATTTAATGCGATTATATATTATTATGGGTATATAATATTATCACGGTGACCGCACGTATACATTATTATATATTGTAATTTGTAAAGGTACGAGTTAGGTAGGCAGGTATACCTACTTGTAACGAGGAGCGTGCGGGCTGCAATAATATCGAAACATAAAAGTGGTTTGTACGCATTATAATTTGCAACCGGAATTCTCCGTTTGCGCCAATAAACGCACTTAACCGCGTTTTCGAAGGAAAAACGGATTTTTTTAACACACGTGCGAGCAATAGTAATAGTGCATAAAAATAAAATGTGAAATATACAATTACGGCAAACGCGGTTTATTTTTGTAAATATTACACATACGTATTCTAACGATTTAACGCGTCAATACATTTTTTATAATGCTTATTCTCGTGTAATCGTGTATGTAGTACATCATCTGCGGCCATCGGGAAAAACGCTCTCCAATCTCCGAAATTTAAAACATTAATTACCTACGTAATACGAGTATATAATAGACATAGGCACGTGCAAAAAACCTAGAATCTACTTCATATAATCAGTGGCACAAAATAGGATAGCATTTCCGAGGGAAGAGCATATTCCCAGAGTATTCTTTTTAAATGATCATCAATTAAATACCCATGTTCGGTTTATTTATTTTGTTGATGGGGTTTCTAGGAGTTCTGTGAATATCAACCTCCTATTTTCACTAATTACTAATACATAATAAATCAACCCCGTCATAAATTATTTTTGGTCTTTATTTTATCGGCATCAAACTGCATATTATATAGCTTAAACGGTCTTCGTGGTTATTCTTTTCCATACATTTACCGCGTAAGTCCCATAAACTTCACGTTCGTTTATCGGAATATCTTGTAATAATGCGACACAGGTTTAATACACTCACTGTTCAGACTACACGTATTTAACGTGTTAGTTTAGGTTAATTAGGTTTATTCGGAAATCTGAAAATTATAATTTCTAAAACTCTTAATATTTTTCTACTATATTAGGCACTATACATATTTATAAGAGTATATTAATATATTAATATACTATATGCTCGGTAAAAACACATCTGCCAGAATCCTGAAGTGGGGTAAATATGAATTATCGTACCTTTTTCGAATACAAAGATTGTATACAGTTGTCAAGTCATGTTTTCCGGTGAATTATATTTTTATAATATATTTTTTTAGGACACTTTAGCTTCCATTTTTGGAACGTAAAATAATAATAACTTTGAGAGTACCAAAACTGTTTTTTTTAAATGTGAGAATCCTATTTTATAAGATTCATTTTCATAATCACTCTACTTTGTCAGCACTTATATTGTGTACGTGCTTACAACTGCAGTAGGTAAATGGAAAACGAGATAAAAGTTTATATACGAAATATTTTATTAACAATTTCAAATTTTAACGATTTGTTAACGCATATTACACATACATTTATTTATATATAGATAATATATAAGTGCATAATTTACATACATGAATATTGTATATATAGTAAACGATATTTTAATCCAAAGAAATAATACAGTTTAAATCTCTCGGTTGAATTATCATTTGAGCTTAAATTTGAGCGATGTACGGTATACCTATAGGTGATTGGCCCGATAGTAAATGGCATTATATCCATATAACCCTTTGGAACGTATTCCCACATAATCCCACGACGAAGATTAAATTGTTTTTGGTATGGTATGAAAAATCACGTTCCACCAACACCGTTCAATATTTGCGAAACGCAACTTACCTACCTATTGTTTGTAAAATAAACATCTTCAAGATTTTCGATCGTTCAAACAAATTTTTTCCCTATAATCATTGAATGTGAAAGATAATATAATAGATCAAATATGGTTTTGTAAAAAGATAAATGTTAAAAGGTAAAGGGTGATATTTTGATTACAAAAATTCAGCATTTCAATACTTTTGTAAATATGAGTGTACTTTATTATACCCAAATTGTATTTATTTTCTAGCTCCGTATATTTTTGTGTGCGTATCAGCATACATAATATTGTATCTGCAGTTTAAATGTTATAAATATTTTAAACATTTAATGTGATTTTATGTAGAAATTTTAATTTGTATTGAAAACACACTCAGATAAATAAATTTGATTATGATATTCAAATTATATGGTACCAAACATCATAATACTATTATAATAAAATTTATAGTGACGATTTGACGCGAACATACAATTTATTTTACCCGATACATTTGAAATGCATATGGTGAACCGTCATTTCATTAGGTCAATAATATCCGGTAACAAAATAATCGCTTCTAAACATCTGTCAGCATATACTATAATATAGGTAGATAATGTAATCCCTGCGATTATGAAACTGATAACTTGCTATTTCGTCAATATTTTTGTATTGTTTGAACTATTATTACGACTCTGTGACTACACAAAAATATCATCTAAATATAATAGAGATAATATACCAAATAAAATATAGTAAGGATATAGTAGCCAAGTACATAGATATCGAACTCTGTGTACTGGTGTATACCAGTTTATAATTGTTGCAGTTTTCTATATGAATTTAATTTAAATGTCCTTTAGGATGTTTAAAAGCTTTAAAAAGTCAGTTTTATTAGTACCTACTTATATGGTTGTAAATGTTTAGTATTAGTGCTATAGTATTCGCTTAGAATATTTTTATTGTCATCAGCTGTGGTATTATTAAAATAAATTCTATTAAAGTTATAACTTGGAACGCATAGCAACCAATTAATTTTTTTAATAATATGTGTATGTATATTTTAAACGAGAATTTAAAATTTTAGAGAGGGATCGGTAATTAATAGTTTTGTTTGTTAATTAAAAATTAAAATTAAATATTATAAAATATGTCGATATCGGAGCGATTGTGAAAAATAATTATTGAGTAGCATGGTGTTTCAAAGGCTGGAAAAGTAGTCGACACTTGAAAAAACATGTCTGCACGTGTTTACATTTTATTAAAATATAGAAATAATAATAAAATTTGACGTTAGAACCTTAGTATGCTAATATTGAGTTTTGCGGTAGTGTAATCAACGCGCGTAATTCTTTGCAAATCAAATTATGTTATATAAGTCGGCATTCTATACAGAGTGATTTAACTAGCATGCTCACCTACATATTTTGTTTTTATTTTAGTTACGCATTTATTCAAATTCTGATTTGCTTGACAGTTTTTTAGGTTGCTTACTTATTGGCCATTCAGACTATATTTTAAAATAGGTACTTAGATTTTTTACATCATTTAAGGAATGCTTTGAGGCGATAAAATTTCTTTTTTTCAAATGCAAACCATATTATTACTATAAATTGTTAAGTGGATGATTTTTTTATATACCTAAATTGAAATTCCAAAGAGTAGTTTTAAATACTAAGGATACAATTCTTTAATACTGGTATTACATAAAATATATGTTTTTACTTATTATGCTCGAACAAATTTTATAAATTATAGAATGTTTGTAGAATGTAGATTAATATAAATTTCAGTAGTTTTCAAATAATCATATCTAACATTTATTATCCTGTTATCCTTTAGACACAAAATTAAAGAACTTAACGTTTTTTCGATCAAATATCGATATATGAGTATAATCGATATATGAAAATATGAACATTTTCTTAAAGATGATCCGTTTAATAATTTACAGTAAAACAGAACGGTTCTTATTTAAAAAAAAAAAGAAAGTTTATTATTGCCACAGGACACTCCTTAAATGATATAGCTTAATAATTTAAGTATTTTAAAATATAGTTTTAAAGTAAGTATTTAAAAATTTTAAAAATCAGAATTTGAACAGATACATTACTAAGAGAAAGAAGGGAGGGGTGAGTACTGAGCGAACTTTGCATCTTGCTAACCTAGGTTATTATTATTTATTATATTATTACGAGTACCTATATATTTATTAATAATATGAGTTATTATTTATATTATTAATAATAATCGTACATCTATTCGTAATAACATAATGTTTACAATCGTTCGTTTGAAAGGCACTACAAAAATCTAATTTATAAAAAGGAAAATTGTAATAGTACGCAATGTTATATATACATGAAATCAATATAAATGTAAAAAAAAAACCTATTCTTTGCCGATGTACCGTCGTATTGTTTTGCTTTCGTCGTCACGGCGCGGGCGGGAGGCCTGAGAGGAAGATTTGATATATTGATCAATAATGTTTAGAGGTGGAAACCCAGGTTCTATATGACATCGAGATACGTGCAATTTCTATACCTATGCGTATAATATATGTACCCATGATACAGGTATTTTCTTAAATGCGTATAAAGTTTTTCGACAGGTTCGGAAAAAACTTCGTGTCAACCGCCGTCTTATACCTACACACGCATAAAAAATATATACCTACGTTCGCTATAACAATGCAGTACGTATTTCGTCCCGAATTACAGCGCATCGCATATATTGTTATATTATGTACCTCTGTTGCGCCGAGTACAACTGTCAAACGTTGCGCTACACTCGCACATACAAATTCGTCGTCGATGTCGCTCGAGGTGGTCGACGAGAAGGCGGATGAGGGCGAGGAGGAGAAAATGTGATATATGAAATAAAAGCTCGTCGACACGTCTCGTGCGGGGAATAACTTTTCGCGTATAGTAATATACTTTATCGTTAGTGAAATTCCGCGCGATAAATCTCGATTAGACGGGCGGCCGCCTCAGCGTCAGGTTAGGCTAGGGCACGGCTATGTTCTGCAGCTACGAGTCGGTGCGAATATTGTCAAAACTATTACCATTGTTACTGTTTTTGTGTATAGAATATACGCCGCGCGGGCAGTGTCGCGTGGAATCTGTATACGAAACGTGTAAAAGTACGTATATTACTAAATAATATGCAGGTACCCACTGCAACTGTACGGCAGATATAGTGTATACCTGGGTGGGTCCGTCTTAGTTTGGTCTTACCTATATAATATAGCTGTAGAGAACATTCTATCCGTAGGGCGGTGTTGTGATTTGACGTGGGTTAGGTTAGGGTAGGTTTAGGGTAAGTTTCCGTGTTGAAAACCCACTCGACCTAATAGTTTTGTAAATCAAATTAAAGTATTATAATATGACTTACAATTGTAATAACAGCATAACTGCATAAGCATATTATTATATTACAATATGTGGAAAGCAAAATCGTGGTATATTTTGAACGAGACTGCAGCGAAGAACTGGTGCGGAATAACGTATAATTATTAATATACCTAATGTGTATACATATATATATATATATATATATAGGCACTTATAAATTATGTATTACACAGCAGAACCGCGCACGGGACACTATTATATTATATAGAACACGCGCGCACATTATTATTATTATTGTTATTACCGTTTGATGTTCGCAAAACGGGAAGTGAAGATTTTTGTCTGTATAAAGATATGGACGCACGTTTGTTTTTCATCGGTCGAGAAAGTCAGCTACTTATGATATGATTACACTTATATACCATTATTATATACATGACGCGTGGCACATTATACACATGGAGGTTTAATACGTTACATATTATCATAACGTTTTAACATAATATCGCTCGTACACAGTAGGCACAAAATATATTAGTACTATTACGATATCCACACCCGTTTCAGAGAAACCGTGCCCGTGTATAGTACTACGGCGAGAAGGCATAGTACACGGGCGGTATTCCGGTCGCATAACCGTGGTTGCGATGCCACACATAACAATATTATATTTAAAAAAAATTATAATAATATGTAAAGCACATCGAGTCATATACGCGCGATGTTATAAAATGTGTATAATAATATTAAATCGTAACAACAATTATAGTAACAATAATGCAACCAGTTTAGGCTGGAATGTAACGAGCGTTTGTAGGCTCGGTAGCTATTAATCACAATCGAATTGACGACCGTAATCGCTATCACTGTTATTATTATCAAGGGGCTATTATTATTGTTACTATCATTCTCGGGTCGTCTGTTGTCCGTCATCAGGCCGGAAAAGGGTTAACTCCGAACGCATTTATATAATAATAATAATAAAAATATCGCATTACCGCATTCGTCTATAATAATATGTATTATCCATATATACAATCATATTATCATGTAGGAGGTACCCGCCGTACGTGTAGTAAGTCGCGTCCGATGGCTGAATCAAAATATTACGCCGCTTCCGTTGTTACGATATTATCTTCAAAAACAATGACTAGGATATCAAACGCGTGTGTATAATATCACAATATTATAATATAATAAACCTATATCACGTGAAAAGATATTTTGTTATTTTCTCGACGTTTTAAAGTGCACTCGTTTATTATACATATCATATTAATAAACCGTGTCGTTTCCGCATGGCCACCGAAGTTGTGAATAACGATGTTGAGCGTATTGTTTTAGTCTTACAAGCACAGCTTCATTATATTTATGTTCCTATATTTTAATATAAATATAATACGAGTGCAATACAGCGAGCGCACTAAGTATAATGTACCTTCTCGGATACTTCTGGTGGCTGTTGCAACTGTGTAGGTACTATAATATATTTTTTTAAATAATTTATATATATATATATGTGTATGTGTGTGCATGGATTCATCGAACACATACCCTTTAACAATAATTGCAATAAAGCATTTATTCAAATTATGATTTTTAGAGATCTTATTTCTAAATATTTAGATTTGTAAATTGTTAATAGGTACCAATGCATTTCAGTATTCAGAACTTATTTATTTTTCAAAACAAAACCAGCTCTTAATTTCCAGAAATTGTTTTGTTGGTTTTTTGTTTCATTCACAGTAATTTTGTTTGTATACTAAGATGCTGGTTACAACGTTAATCTGGAAATTAAGATGTGTTGATTATACAACTTTGAATGAAAAACGGTCTTCACTTTGCCTATATCGATCTCGTGCGATTTTCCAATTTTGAGTTTAAATTTATAGTACTAATGAATTATTTTCAATTGAAGAAAAAGTTGGTATGTCACAGTACAGTGTTATTAAGAAGTCATTAATTTGTTTAAGAAGCGTGCAATTATAGGTACTAGTTTGAAAATACGGTCTTTATATATGAGACGTAGTACACTCGAAAATTTCAAAAACCAGAATTTAAATAAATGCATATATAATTAAAGAGAAACTTAGAAGTAAGCATGGTTGGTAAATCCTTCTTTATATAATAAATATATGTATAACACATCATATTTAGTCATTTAATAATATTATTTTGAATATCATTTGCGTTATATGTACATGCATACGAGTGTGCAAGTCAACAAATTTCCAGTCGAATTTCCTTGCCACTCCCCCCCCCACGCATTATATATTATAATTTATAATATTATGTATTATGTCGTACGAATGGTTGGAAATGCGATTTGTAAAAGTAAACACAATAACTGCAGTGCGTGCAGACGTGCAGTCGTATACAATAATATAATATACCTACAATAATTTGTAATGTAGGTATACACTATACGCATATCGAAGAACGGAATACAATAAATCATCAATGCGTTTCTAATCGTTAATTATTATTATAACCGTCTTCGGAGCGCACTATACAATCTATATATTATTATTATGTGGGCACGTCGGTACGGAGATTGCGGCCATTTTTTTAATACCTATACTCGTTTTTTAGCGTTTGAACAGGAACGCGTTGCACATTGTTTACCTCTATACACACTATAGTGCTAACTGACGGTTCGAAGTTATTGTTATGGTCCTAAAATTGAATAGTCGATTATACGTACCGATAAAAGACTTGTATAGGATAATAATATATTATTTCGTTTTGGAATTTTAAACGACATTCGCGGAAAGACAAGTTTCACCGTTAAAAATACGTTTTCATCATAGATACCTTATTAGACATTATGACAGTGTTTCTCTAACTATGGGTTACGACCCACTGGTAAGTTTCCAGTCAACTTTTGGTGGGTCGCAAGATATTTATGTTTTAGACATAATCAAGCAATATAGTCGAAATCCTTGCGTATGAAAATATCTCAGATTGTCGTGAACATCGGTGCTGTTATCAAACAAAACAGGAAACAAGTGTTCACTTCACACACATCTCATTATGAAAAATAAATGCGTGTAATTATATTTATTATAAAAAAATAAAATAATCATTAGGTTTTTAAACATTTTTTTTTCAGAACTATTTTTTATTCTGTAAAATTATGTGGGTCATGATAGATTTGTGGGGGAAAATTTAGGCGGTAGTCCAAAAAGATTGAGAAGCACTGCATTATGACATTTGAGAGAGCGGTCATTTTAGATTTTGTTTGCGAAAATATCTATGATAAAAACATATTTAAGGGTCAATTTGCGATCAGCTGAAAAAAATAAATAGCCTAAAACCTTTTTTTTCGTAGATTTTGAATATTATTGGAATTTTTGTAATGGTATTATAAACGCACGAGGAAGAGGAACAATGGTAAAAGTACATTTCTTTGCAGATACGTAAGTACCGTATAACTAATAAATATTATAATATACGTCATATTATCCACTAATGGCCGATCATACCTATACCTACTGTTAATACTATAAAAACGATTAGTTTGAGGGAGGGACACGATCGTTAAAAATTGCTGGAACAATAATATATTCTCCGATTGAAGATGTTTGGAACAATGAGTCCATTAACGGCTAATAATATAATAAAATAGGACGCATATTATTATACGCCACATGATTAGAGCAATATAATCATTATTATTAAATGCAGTTACAGCAGCAACAGGTGTGTCGCATAGATTTAATTATGAACTTGGAATGCGCAGCAGTGAAATCGTAAACACCTGTTTGTAAGGTATACCTGCACGTCTTAAATACGGTACCTAAACAAATATATAAAATATACATTAATATTTTATTATGATAAACGCATCTACCTACGCGTATTATGTGGGGGTCCACTAAATATAGGTGTATAATATATATGTATGAAAAAAATTTGTAAGATACATTTTGGCGTATAAGTAAAATGGCTTTCCAAACTATAAATAAACAACAATAATATTATCTTCATTTACGACGGGAATTAGGAATTATTGGCTGCTGGCAGGTACACCAGTGATGGGTCCGGACGAAAATGTTCAAACAATCATTACGATTTATTACACACTAATATATGTGCACGTATTTGCAACTAATCCATTGAAAGTTCAACATTTGCGGCATTGCACGACAACTAGACAATAAATATCGTGTATATGCAATTTAATATATTATATTTATATGTTAAAGTACGGTTACCCGCTGGCCGTTGTCATTCCGCTATAAATCGCGTTACGTTTTATACTCGTCACGGAACAATAATTTTCATTTCAAACGAAAGCCTCTATCGGTTAAAATTAATCGATGGTCGTTAAATCCCACCTTAAATAAAAATATATAATATAATAATATTTTGCGTACACGCGACGATGCACTACAGTCTGTAGGTACTGATGTAAGATCAATTAATCTAGAATCTATATAGTAGGTAGGTGGCCGGTATATGCTTTTTTTATTTTGCCGAATCAACATACATCGCCTAATGCATAACAAAGGCATACAAAATACAATATACATGATTAAAAATCATTCCATAATAAAATTATTTCAAGCAAGTATACTTATAGCGATACTGACGAACGATTGCAATTAGTAGTTTGTGAGTCATTAATAAAATGGTCCACATTACTTAGGTATATGCCTTTATGGGAAAACTTGTTACCATATTAATTTCATTTTAGCCGGAATCGCAATAAACGAGAACGGGTTGTAATGCGTTTGTACTCACTTACCTATTACTTAGGTATTATTATATCTTCTATTTTATGAGTACATCCGTGGATAGCAATAATGTACTTACAACACGTATTTATACATCACTTATATGTACCTACAATAAACTGATTATAACGGAAAAATACTTTTACATTCAAGAGTACAACACACGTCATCGTGATGACGAATCAATGTTCACATAATATTATTATAACATTGGTCTATGACGATTTGATAAAGTATCTTTACATGGCTAGCCATTTCATTAAAAAAGTGAAACATAAATTATTCATAATATAGATATTATCTATGTAAAATAATGTACAAGTAAATTGTTTTAAATGTAAACACTCAATTTTCTTGACATGTATACAACCTAACCTAATCTATTGTTTTTATAAATATTTTGTTTGCATAATTTGAAGTAACACTATTTTTTGTATTTTTATTTTTACCATTTTTAAGTTTTTTCCAATTCTTGAATGACAGCATAAATGTTTAATTTCATATTCATAAACAAGATATATTTTTATTAATTAATATAAATATATAAATTATAAAATCAAAATTCGAATGAGTAGTATTAATAAATTAGTTATGAATTTAAATAACTTATAAGTGTGTGGCATATGAGTAAAGTTGTACAAGGGTACTTCGCAAAAGTTGGTTTACGCTACATTACTAATCGAAACTTTAAAGTTTAAAAACTTATAAGTCATAACACATATAACTATAATTAACAACTTGTTCTTAATTTGATTTTTATAAATACAATCTTTCAGAAAAAATATTATGCTTCAAACTATTAAAACGTATGCCGACGTTCAAAAAAAAGTAAAAACTTAAAAAAAATATAATATTGATGTTAAATATAAGTTTTTTCTCAAAAATGTTGTTTTGTAAAGAATTTAAATTATCTTATAATAATATTTTAAAAAGTTAAGGGTTTTTTAAAAATACGAGTGGTTATGACTTTAAAAGAGTCTGCACACTAATACACTATTAATTATTAACATGTGATGTGCATACTATCGTGACCTACCGACGGAAAGAGAGAAAACCGTCTTAGAATTTCAAGACTTATGTTTTGTTTTCGGTACAGAATGGGATTGAAAAGATGCATAACACCACGCGGATGTCTATTATATAAACACATCCAGATAAGACGTAAAATGTCTTAATTATTGTCTTTACGTTTTTATGGATGAAAAAACTATAACCGCACGTGTTTATGAGGAGTTCCGCGTTATTGTGAAAGTCAAGCGCAGAAATGATAAAACGACGCAGGTGCAACAGCAACTGTGGCCTCGCAGAGATGGTTATATTTCGTTTGTTTGATACTTTTTGCTCTCCGTCTGAGTATACGCTCATATTATATTCCGAACGCGAATCAGATGTTTTTATAGTAGTTTTTAAATTATCTATTGTACGATACAATAAATATAATAACAGTAAAAAGAAGAAAAAAATCATCCACAGGGGTCCCGCCATGCGGATCGAGAAAGTGTCTTTTTATTTTTACTCGACGGAATCATTATAATGTGTCACCACCGCAGTTTAATATTATTATCGTCCCAATAAAGTAGAAGTTCCATGTGCTCACTAGCGATACATATTATATTGGAATAATATATGATAAAGTCTCCGCGTTCATTTAATCGACGGCGACCCTATTCAAATGTTGTTGGACCAAAAGTATCTCATTATTTAATGTTATTTAAATTTTAATTCCATATTAATTACGCGCGTGAAGCAATCAAATCGTTTATACCGTTACGTGTACTTATATGTTTTGTTATAATATCATACCAAAAGATAGGGAAATAGTCTATTAGGTATTCAGAATGAGTTCAAAAATAAGATACAAACGAAGTAGGGAATTGCGAATGATCGATTTCTTCGTTATGTTTTAATGCATTTTCATTTTTTTCTAAATAACATTAATTCAAAAAGTTTTCGTTAAAAGAAGTTACGAAAAGGAAATTGCGAAATACGTGTGCTCAAAATACAGTTAGCAAAATAGATATGTTTTTGCAAATAAATTTCGATAAGATATTTTTAAATTATTTAAAATCTTGTTTTTTGCATATTCTAACTGATGTAAAGTATATGTTTTATGCAATGAGTATAAACTATACACTATGTTATTTAATGGTGTTTAATAAATTGATTGTTACACCTTAATCTTTATCATCGCACAAAATTAATTAAAAAAACAATTTTTTTTGAAATTTAAGTAGATACTTATTAACTTCAAAACATACATTTTAATACATATAAATAAAAACTAAAAACACATAGGTACATTTCCGGTATATTATTATTGTTTAAAACATAAAAAAGTATGTTAACAAATTTATGATATATATGTGCCCAAATAAAAAAATTTGAAACGCAATTCACAAAAATTATTAAAACAAACTTGTCAGGTGGTAAAACTTGATAGAAACTGATCCGTTTATAATATGTATAATTTGTATTATGTTTTACTTAAATTTTAATTAGGAACATGCAACTATATTATTATTATTTATAAGTGGATAGTTTAATAACCATAAATAATATATTAATATTTCAAATTATGTTATTTCACAAAAGAAGTAGGTACTTTCTAAGCAAAAAGTATTCCATTTTAGTTTTTGTTTAGGGTTGACAAATATAAATGGACCCTACAAAACTTAAAATTTTATAATATCACCCAAATGTAGTTTCTCTCTAGAAAACAAGTTTCAGAATATGCATGAACATAATATGAAAATGTATGGAGATAAAATTCTAAATGTATTATACAAATAACATCGTTTTACATATTCACGTATAAAGTGTAGGTTTCACACAAGCAGTAGGTACATATAATACATTACGATAAAACGAACAGAAAATAAAATTCAATTTAAATTGCTAACAGTATTTTATAGAATGGTTAGTGTTTTTCTTGAAATGTAAGCATTTAAAAATCATATATTTAAATAAAAATAATAAAATATACTAGTATATTTTAAATTTTGTAATTTTTTCATAGTTAAGTATTGTAATTATTTTTATTGTTGACTTGCTGAAAATAAATATCTTAAATTAATATGCTATTTAAATATTTCATAATTGATAAAGAAAAATCTGATGTAGATAAACATTTGAATAATTACCCCTATAATTATTATCAGCAGGTCTTATTATTTCAGTAGTAATATTTTCTCCAATAATATGCACCGTACGTTTGTTTTTAACATGTGCTGTGACTTCTGAATATCAACGAACAAAAATGATTTGATTAAAAAGTCCTCTCTCTGCACCACATTGTTTCATAAATAGTCTAAAGATTCACACTGATCTGATTTTCTAAGATGCTTTTTTTGTTTTTTTGTTATTTGGTGGTAGTGGCTAGTGCCAAATAATCAGAGGTCTTGGAAATTTCTTTTAAATTACATATAGCATCCAATTCTCTGATATAGTTTCTGATTGAGTCAAACCGTGATAAAAATCGAGTAGGAGGAAAATAAAATACGTTTTATTAATTTTAATAGAGAAAAATCGTAGAATTTCACTTAAATTACGTTTGTCCGTGTGTTATATTGGACGTACCAGAACGAAACGGATAGACGGCATCTGCAGGTTGGATTCTTCATTATTATTATTATATAAATATGGTGCCTATATATATATGTATATTATTTTTTCCCGTTTTTTTGTGTTCAGAAATTGAAAATATATTATTTTAATACACAATCAGTACACGGAATGAACTCCTGTGGTTACAACATATACATATATTATACACATATACAATAATAATATATAATATATTGAGATGTGTGTGTGTGTGTGAACGTCACACATAATCAAATTGAAAAGTCTGTACACTGAGTGGATACGCATAGTATATTAATATTATCGTCAGAATGTCCGAAGACCAAGGGTTAATTAATGACGACGGAGTTTGAGGGTTTTTTGTTCATCAGTTATGGAAATGCAGTGAACTCGATTTAACCCTTAAATCGTTAAAAATGTATTAAGTATATATAATCGAAATGGTCTAATGTATATTATATACATATAGACCTACTTTGGGATGTGTGTGTGTGTGTTTTTTCGCCTTCCGTGACCCAGCTAGAGTACCCGCGGGTTATTGTTTTGGGTATGTACGTTTGGGAATAATATTTTCGAAGCAACGGATTTGACGCACAAACAAAAAATAAATAATAATATATAATCTCGATGTAGTTATTTTGGAGCCAATGTGTGAGAGCCGTTGAGATCTATATACTACCGTTGCTGCAGATCCGTGTAATCAATATGCAATCTTTTTCTCTCGGTTTTTATATTTATACGTATATATTGCTATTGTTTATTGATAGCACTTGTGACCCAGCGAAAAGTCTCGAAAATCTATTTGGCATATATATATATATAAATATATATATACATATGAATGAAATAAAAAATGCGGAGACAAACCTAACCCTGCCGAGAGTGAATTATTATTGTTTGTTCCTTATTTTTTTTTTTCTTAGATATAAAATTCAGTGAAATAAAAAAGGCGTTTATTTATTTTGCTAATATATAAACGCCATTGCAGTTTCGAATATTTGTGGTATTTTTTAAAGATGTTAAATTTTTAAGCTCTGCAATGGAAGAATGTAAAGTTATATCATGTTGATTTCAGATTTAAAAACGTTGCGAATTTTAAATGAGAAATTTAATTAAAAAAAAAAAGCTAAATTTGAGATTTTAAACTTATTTGCAGTTATTGGATACGCGTTTGACAATCGCACAATCGGATAAGTAAAAATGAGAATGACGTCGAGATAAATAAATATTGTGACATCAGTAGTTTGAAAACGAATGATTTTGATAAAGTGGAGCATATTGGAGCCCCCGGGAGATATTGTGATAGTTTCATTTCTGATATACTGGAAAACATGTTTAAACGTTTTTAAAAATTGTTGACGTTCTAATTTGTATACAAATATAGTTATATCTATAATTGGTTATAACTTATATATATAATTATGGTTATGCATTTAAAACAAAATGCATATCGAAAAACATCAATATCTGATGAAATTATTCGGATTCATTATTATATATATATATAAAGACAATTGTTAAACTCATAATAACAATATTACCCAGTCGACAAATAATCATCGTGCCCAATAATAGCAGTCTCATTAAGCACGAATAAAATAATTTACATGTCATTGATGCGTGCCATCAATTTGCATAATATGTAAAATGTGCAGTATGTAATATACAAAGTGTATATTTACACGTTATAACCAACAGGCACTTTATTTTTTTTTTCGTTAGTTGCCGGATATACGCAGGAAATCCATTATTATTATAGCTATATACGCCTATACGTTTATATAATATTATGATAATCGTTTGCCCTGTTCGCGCGCCACTGATTATAAATTTTACAAGACATGGCCCAAGAGAGATAGGTACACACTATACGCACACACGCCTTCCGTCGGCATGAATGATAACATACATTTCGTTAAACGATAACGTTTTTAACTAAATGTGTAAGTATATTTTATTATATACAAATGTTACTATGGAATGTATACAAGGTGAATCACCCCAATTTTCTCATTACTATAACGATACATTATACAAACTACATTTTTAGAACTTTTGAGTTTTCTTAAGGACCGAATTTTCAATTATTTAGATTTTTATACCATTTAAACGGAGGCAATACAAACTCATTTTAGATTCTGAGCGGAGCGAGAAATGTATTGATTTTACAATGTTGTGTTTTTTTTTTGCGTGTCTGTCATCACGTTTAAGGGCAGTAAAAGTGTTCTGATTTTCTTCATCAGCATCTTTTCACACAAGACTCTCTATAAAATTTTCCCTCATTCTAAAAAAGTTTATTGAAAAGTTAAAGTAATTTTTTATGAGCATTTAAAATCAGACATTGGATATTCATCCATTTTCTCCGGAACGATTTTCTTATTTTGAAGTAATTCAAAACTAATAATTAAAGACGTTTGAAATTTTCACAAAATGTTTAGATTATTATTTTCTATACACCAAAAAAATTTAAAAATATTTTGATAATTTTTGAGCTAGCATAAAAAATGTTTGGATTTTTCTAATTGTTTTTTTCTTTAAATATTGATAAAAAAAATTTCTTTGGGTCAACTAGTTTATAGTCTAATAAAAAAATCAAAAAAATGTATTAAAATTATAATATTTTATAGACATTTTAAGTTTAAATTTGGACGAAATTAGATATTTAAATGAAAAATAACGATGTTATTTATTTCGTTGTAATTTAAAAATATTTTTGAGGGTTCTTGAAACTTTTAAAATATATTATTATATTTTATACACTTAATTCATTTTTTAAATGCTATATTTTCTGCAAAAATTAATTCAACCTACTGTATTATTAATAGTAATAAAATTAATTATTTTAATAGCAATAATATCTTAAAATAGGTACATTTAGTTATGTAGGCTGACAGACCGTCTTCGCTCAAAATCGTTTTTCGTATTCAATGATTTATATCACTGAATACAAATTTAACACATCCATGAAAGTCGATGCCTACTGTACAGCAGAGCGGTATCCACTTGCCGACCTTTTTTTTTTTAATTAAGAACCTGCAACCATTTTCACTGTAAATTGTTATGCACGTTGCTTTTTTGAAAAAAATTCTGTATGTAAATCAAAATTTAAACTAGTAGTTTCTAAGTTATTCAAATGTAGATTAAGGAAAATAGTACCTATTTAAAGTGGTTAAACGAAAATAAAAAATAGATGTAAAATTGAATCTAGTAGTTATTATACTTGGGACAAATGTTACTAACTTATAAAATGTTGATAGTTAATATTATTAACAACTAAATTTTTCAAATCATCTCAGCCATAATATATTATCTTCCAAACTCATTATATCATGGACCTATTGTCCTTAGTACACAAAGCTAAATAACTTAAAACTATTATACTTAATCGAATATCAATTAAAATCGGTACATCAACATTTTAAAAAAAAATCGTCTCATAAACAATTTATAAGATAAATTGATAATTCTTATTAGAAAAAAAATTATGGCTTATTCCCACAGGACACTCCTTGTAAGTGCTTATCCTTATACTTAGTTATACTTAGAAAATTCAAAAACCAGTATTTTAATATATTCATTATTAAAGAAAACTGGGAGTAAACATTGAACATGCTTGGTGAATCACCCTGTATTTAGTATTCTAATGGTGATTGACAAAAAAAGTAATTAGTAAAACGTAGCAAGTATCAATTTTGACAGTTTTATTTTAAAAAGCTCTCAAGTAAATTACACAAGGAACTCTATAGTAACTGAAAACTGTCTTGATGAACGTTTATTATTAATATATTATTAAAACAGTTAATCACAACAGTTTACTTGTTCGGAAAACATTTCAATTGTATTATATAAGGTGGATACCTAACTCAAATTTAGTTTGATAAATAAATGAATAAATCATAATAATAATGGCGTTTATTAGTGTTCAAGTGTCTCGAAAGAAAACCTCAGCGGTGCAGGAAAAACTACACGTGTGCAAAGTCGAAGCAAGCGAATGTAGTTAAGAAAATAATTAATTATAATTGTTTTCACTCGTTCATTCTGATTTTCACGTAATATCACAAAGTATAGGTATACGTCGTCAGCGGTAATACTTTTATGTTATAAATTTAATTTCAAGTTCTCATTCGCTTTATATTTGGAAATTATTTTTGGTAAACAGAAAACGCTATAAGGTTTTTGAGTACAAGAAATGAAAATGATTACAAAAACAAAAGTGTGCATGGTGCATCATTGAAAAAACAATTTACGTATAACATTATTCGTAAACAAATTTAATAAGGAATAAATCGTGTAAAATTAGATGTATAATAATATGTAATATGTAGGTATACATATTAGATCTCTGTAAGCTGTTTATTCAAGACTATAATATTTTAGTGTTGTATTAAATTCAGCGCAAAACCGTATTGACGTTTAGACACTGATTTTATTTTTAATTTAGTAATTTATTATTATCGACGATATGATTGTTTTAGAACTCAATTGTATCATTATTTTAAATTGTGGTTATATTAATAGTGATAAAAAATAAATACTGCAATAATAAACTAAAAATATCATAGGTAATAACTATTGCGAAGGATTATCGGGGGAGATAAAAATCGATTTTATTATATAATTTATTTATAAATCGATTATATTTTGTTTTTATTTATTGTTCCATTTCAGACATTTTTTTTGTGGTTTCATAAATTATGTACACTGCAATGTTCGTCCAAATACTGCGATTGTTATCCATGATATTACTATATTATTGTTATCAAACCGTTTCGTTTCACGAACCGTGTCCACAATATTATAGGTGCATATTACCCTACGAACCAGTTTCCGTCAGCGTAGTCAATAATATAATAGTTATTGATAAGTAGGTAAGTAGGCATTACGCTTGCTGGCGATCAATAATTATATTATGACGTAGGTATGTAATGGAATTTGAAGAAAACTAAAAATTAAATATGATATTTTAGATCTTTTCACTTGTTCTGATCTCATAACGGTTACGATAAAAAACGAGTGAATGCGTATTTAACATTACAACGTGTATCAGGGCGATACAACAACTATGCTCACCCCCACATTTTCCTCTAATAATGCAGTTATTCAAATCCCCATTTTTGAAAATTTGAAATTTACTTAAAGGCCATATTTTTAGATACTTGAGATATTGGTATTACTTGAGGAATGTCCTAAAATGATACTGACTTCTGTTTTTTAAATGAAAACCCTGTACCTTTTTTACTGCAAATTATCATTTATTCAGTCTATAATTTTTTTTTTAAATTGTATGTTACCTAATTCAAAATTTGAACGATTAGTTTCTCAGTAAAATGTTTGTACCAAGGATAATAATTAGTCCTTAAAATGATTTTACAAAAATATAAAAATATATTTAATATTGGATCTATAGTAGTTATTATACTTGGACCATTTTTAAAAAAAATATGAATGTTGATAGATTAGTATTAATTACCAACAATTTAAAATTACAATCATCCATCCATATCTCTCTTATTTCATACCATAGACCAATTATCTTTAGTAGACAAAATTAAAATTAAAATTTTGATTTTGATGCATCAAAATTCTCAAAAAAAATTATCTACTAAATAATTTATTTTAGAAAACTGGGTTCTCGTTTGAAAAACAGAAGTTTGTATCTCCAAAGATCGCACACCTAGAACTGTGGAAAATCGCAAAGATTTAAAATATGTCTTTAATTATTTTATTTGAATATTCCAAAAATCAGGCTTTGAATAACTGTATATTATTGAAGAAAAAAGATGTGATGAGCATCATGCTTGACAAAATAATCCGTATATCACAATAAATGTTCGATCGACATAATTATTGTAATCATTTTAAGCATACGGACGGATAATATAATATTATTAAAACTCGGTTTGCGGGGATAAGACTACGGTCACGGACGAATCGACGTTGTCCATCCCAGGAGAAAGCGATTCTCCCCTACTATAATACACATAATAATAATAATAATAATAATAAACAAGATGGTAAAACGTTTTTATTATCATTATTATTATATTATATTGGCGGCGAATTTACCCACAGCGACGGACATCTCCGCCTATAATACCTTTCCCGCGAGACGAGCGCGCGTTTTCCGACGTCCCAGCTGCTGCACAGACGATTCATATTATACTATGGCATTATATATATTTTTCGTTAATAAAGCAGTCGCCGGTATTCCGGTTCCGAGCGGCACAAACGATAGCCTCAGATGACCACGTCCAAGACGTCCGGTTACGTTTTTTTTTCGCCGGCTCACACGCACGTTACACACAACACGTCATCGTCGTCGTTGCAGTCGTTTAACATAGCGTTCAGTCGCTCGTTTACCGTTGTCGTGTCCGTTGTACATGTTTTACAGATAAAAAAAAAATATATAATATTATCGTCGTATAACAAACGGCGCAGAGTAGTATTTTAAAAAATCAATTTTTTTTTTTTTTAAATTTCATTGTCCAATTTAATAGTGCCGATCAAAATATATACAAGACCTGCGAGGAAAATCCAATCGAACGAAACAGAATCACCAAGTTTACTATAACTTCGTTTCCAAGCCGCACAAGTGAGTTCTAGAGTATAATAAAATTTAGTAATAAATAATAATATTATATTATTATGGTCGCAGAATTTTTGTAAAACACAATATATTTCGAATATTAATATATTGTATTCTAGTTTATTTATTTTTGATTTGCATGCACATATTCATACAGTTTATTTTAACCTCACTTTATTCGTCGCTGTTGGGTTAAAATTACACTTTACATACAATGAATATTTTATTTTTTTTATTGACGTTCTAGTTCAAACTACATTGTACTTAAATCATGTAAACGCAAATTTATATTTTGAAATAAAAAATGATTTAATGCTTGTTAAATGGGATTTTGCCAAAAACACAAGCCTGTATAAAGGTATATAATTTTTGTAAAATGTAAAATAGTATATCATATATATTTTAGCAGGGCCATAAATACTCGTTCAACCGTTATGAGATGTCTATATACACAAATACACTGTGGGTACTTAAGACAGATATCTTCTGGGTAACGTTTCATAAATCAGCATCAGTATAAAATATCTAAAACTAAATCAAAACTAATATTTTTTTTTTTTTTTTAATTAGACGATTATTCTGGTACAAAATATAAACGGGACTCGTATATAATAATATCGACGTTTCTAGAGCTGACACTAAGCCAATAGGAAAATGCCATTAAACTCGAATAGTATAAATATTTAAGTGTTTTTGAGTTTCGGTGTAAATTGAAACACTTTTCACATATTCAATTATATATTAATTTTGCGCCTGGTCAATACTTTATGTAAATGCCAATTTACATCTTGTGATAGTTTTTTTAATATCCGGACAGTTTTTACCTCGTCGATAAAATTAAACTGTGAATATTCCATACATCGAATCTAATTAGTCTGATAAATTTCCAAAGTCCCACCGGATTAAAGTACCTACACATGTGTTACAGAGATTTAAAAAATAGCAATAAAGCATAAGGTAGGTACGAGAAAAGTGTGAACACGGAAGTTTTTTAACAAAGTTAGTCCGGTTAATGGAATCGTAATCACGTTACACTTTATTTTATATACGGTATGTATACATAGTTACAATCTGATTTGATTTTAATTCGCCGGTGAAGGATGATAATTGCATAATACGGAGTTAAATGATTGAAGATGGATAAATTGGCCTGACGTGCAAAGAGCTGTCGAACAAACATTTTTATTTATTTTTATTCAAATCGATTTCAGTTAAAAAAGCTTAAATCAATTTCTTAGGTTTTTTTTTCAAATATTAATATCTATCCTTTTCGTAAATGTAAGGCTCGTTTGGTTTAAAGATTCGTGTACTTGTTTGTCAACGATGGTTATTATTTATTACTATAAGGATGTTTGTTTTACAAAATTTCAGTCGGGATCCAATCAGTATTAAAAAAAGATTTATCGATTCTAGTAATATATATATATATATATATATATATACTGTGAGTGAATATTTTCAAGCTATAATTTAATATAAATAAAACGAAATACCCAAATATTTATTTAATTTTTTTCTCTAAAACAATATTTAATTTGAATGATTTTTGATGAAACGATGATATTATATTGTAATAAAATACTCTGAGTATGTTTTATTAATTATTTTGTTATACCTTTAAAAACAGTATATGGTGGCCAATTTAAATTAAAAATATATTATTTTAAATAAATAAAATACAATAATATAAATATGTTTTACCAAGTAAGTATTCAATAACATTATTTAAAGTCACATCATCATAATAATTATCGTAAAATTTAAAAACATTAAATTTAAACATATTTACGATTTTCTAAATGAATAACTGTTGTAAACACTAGGTACCTATAGGTTTTTTCTTATTTCATTCCGAAAGTAAGAAAATAAATAATATATTTAATTTAATTATCCTATTGGTTCATGATGTGCAGTTGTATTAAATATTTTTTGAAATTGTAATTTCACTATTCCAATTATTATATATTATTATGGTTATTCAATTATGCGATTTCTCTACAGGCCAAGGCTAATTTATTATTTATACTGATCATTTCAAAATGATGCTTAATTTGAACATTGACAATTCTACTTGTCGCTAAATTTTTCAAATAAAAAAATAAAAATGTTGATCACTGTTAATTACTACATAAACATAATAAAGTAATTGGTTTTTCAATAAATCACTACAACCTTTATTTTATGTGTTTGAATCACGGCGCAATAAGAAGGTACTTCTCACAATAACCTACTACGTGTATAATGATTACTATTTAGGAGTCAAAAGTATTTAATGCTCGGTAATACAACCATATTTTCATATATTGTTCTGTTTTTTTTTTTTTTTTTTTAAATTGATTGCCTTAATTTATATTTTTTAAATATATTCAGGAAAATATTGGTTAGGTACCTTAAAATATATCAAGAATATGAGCACGTACGCAAGTAAACAAAATTAAAATATTCTTAAAAACGTGAAGTTTTTTAAAAAAGAAGTGATACATTTTTATTCGTGATTATCAACATAAACGAATTTCTAAAATTAACATTTACAGTGTTTCTGAAAACTGTTTTGTCATTGCGATGTTTAAATTAACTTGTTAAAAAGTTGGTGTGGAAAAATATGTGTTCTTGGAGTATATACACATTATTATGTATCACATAGGTAGATGAATTAAAGTTACTAAAATTACTGTTTTCGTTGTTTGATGATTATTGGATATAATTTTAAATAAAATAGAAAAATAGGTTCTACTATATTATATAAATAATTATGTTACTGTTTTTTTTCTATTTGTAAAACTATTTTATAAAATATTTAAAACAATTTACGATAGTGCCATGTTCGAAAACATTTTAGTTTTAGAATCTTACTCCAAAATAAATTCTATAATAAAATTGCAAAAAGCCGCGAAAATTGATGTAGATAAAAATTCTTATTGCACACGTTAGCGAAAGAAACGTTCAGTTAGAAAGTCAGTCATGTAAAGTTATCGACGAGAGCAAAAAAATAAACTACCTAAATAAATGATTTAAAAATTAATAATAACGCATAATATAAAATTTATAATGTAAAGGAAAGACGTTTTCGATTGTCGATTAATAAAATAATGCGAGAGAAAAATAAAATAAGAGAATTGGCGGAAATGGAAGTGCGTCATCATGTCGATTGTAATATTTTCACTAAATATATCTCATCATCTTGTCGAGACAACGGTTGAATTTTAGCTCCCTTCCCACCTTAAACTCAGGACTACTGAATAATGTCGACTCCTCTGCCGTCGTCCTGGTAAATCGGCCGCGGGCGGCCGGACATACTTTGGCCGCCGCACAGACTCTCGTTGCGGACTGTTGTCAGACAGCAAGCACGTCCGCGTACGTCTTTGTCGTTATTACGTAACTATTTTCGGCTATTACATTGCCATACTTGTATTGGCCAGCAAATCCATTATAGAATTGTGCCACACAGATCTCAACGATCATTCGAATCACGTACTTAATCGAAACGCATTAACACTATACGCGACATAAATCGGGGCCACACACACACACACACGCGCGCGCGTGTACAATAGGTGGGTATAGGTAATCATATTATTATTGTTATTATATTATTATATCATTGTTCTTATCATCGAGGACTATTACCGCGACCGGACACACGACAATAGTCACCACAGGCCGTTGAAATAAATAGATCGACTTGTCGCAATCTGGTTATTATTTAATTATATATATATATATATATATATATATTACATAAGTGTGTGTGTGTAAACTGTAGAAATAAAAAAATTAACAATATTATTTTGTTTTTTTCATTAGTATTATTGTTATTATACAATTGATTCTTTGAAAGGTAAACACATAATTTTCAGAAAAGATTTGAAGGGTTTTTAAAAATATTTTTTTTTTTTTTAAATTATTTTTAATCGCAAAACAACATTTTAGTAAATTAATTATATATTTATACGTTTAGTTAATGAGTTACAATAAATGTTTAGAGTTTAGATGAGTGGAATAGAACGTACCTAACCTAACATGCACCACTCGAAATTTTAGTCCGTGACTAAACTCAGCTCATCTAAATTTTAAATCATAGCCTTGTATTAGAATTAATTAAAACCCGAGTAAATATTCCGGGCAATATTTTACAAATTCCACGGATAATAATATGTAATTATTCGTATGTATTTTTTGCGAATATTTTGTAATGAATTCAAATTTATTATACTATATATTTTCAAAACTGTTAAAACACATTTCAATACAATCAGTTTTTACATTTAAAAGAATCACTTTTAGACGGATGATATTATGCATATAATATTAAATAGTTGCCAATTCAATGAACGATGTGAGGCACTAAACAATTAATGTCATCCATGTGCGTGCGTTTCATTGACAACCAATCATTTTCAAGATCTTATAACGCGATTTATGACATAAAATCAATATAATGTGTATATTACATACGTAATTTAAATACACACACACACACACAAATAAGAATATATACAAAACCAAACCGCAAATATCTTTACACAGCGTGTATAAAAAAACACCGAAAAAATTCATGTATAATCGTTGTGTTGTTTCAACACGTAACGGACTGTGTGAAGCGAAGGCGAAGAATGGAATGTATATATTATGTACACAAAAAAAAAAAAAATAACACAATAATAATTAGTAATAAAAAAACAATCCGTTTCGATTATGCACGCCGCTAATATGTGAATAACCGTCTGAAATTCTTTGGGTCAATAATTATTATTGTTATGTACATATTATATCATATGTATTTTTTACGATAAAACTGCGTTTACCAACAAAAAATGAACGTGTGGAAATATTAGATTTATTCATTCGAATACATCCGATATTTCGGACAACAACAACAACAACAATAATAATAATAATAATAATAAATAAAACAATTTCAATGAAGATATATTAATAATATGTAAACCATTCCTATTGTTGAATCACAATTGAAATTAGTTTTTATTATTATGACGGTTTTTCTCTCGTTAACTTTAATTAACGCACTTCTAAACGTATTCACGAAGGTACATAGTTAAATCAAATTCCTTCGCGTAGGTACTTTCCAGGAAGTATGTAACGATTCGATGGTGTACGATCAAAGTTTTAACAATCAAAAACATTGTTGAACGCAATATCAATTCATCTACGACCGTATTACAGCAATTATAAATGTATAATAGACCCCTGCAGGGTTCGTTTTCAAACTTTATCAAACTATTACATTGTGTTGCCAATCCCGTAATATACTTGGTACAATAACGTACACTGTGACTAACGCTGTTATACAAATAATTACTTGGAATATCGATGAAAAGTTTTCAGCTATACCTTTGATGCAATTTTATTTTTTCTTCATCTAATAATGAGAGACGTATTAATTCAAGAGACATGCAAAAACGATGAAGACCTACGAGACTTACAACTTGTGGGCGTCCTTTTTGAGGGGGAGGGGGAGGAGGAGGGTGGAGTTGAATTTGGTTGAATATTTTGATATAAGTCGTCGCGATATTGTTACATTATGTTCGCCAGATATTTATTGATGTTTTGATACAAAAATTACATTTAGTTTGTCGGAACGAATAAGGCGCAACGAACGGTTTTTATAGCGTGCTCTTAGTCGAAACAAAAATTCTCAGTATTTTTTTTTTTTTTTACTTCAAAGTGAAGTATCAAATCTGGCGTTTTCGCGATCGATATATTATAAATATATATGCGGGACTTAAGTTCATATTATAATATAATATTTGATGTAGTCTATATACATAATGTTGTATGTATATGTTAAACATAGTCGACTAGAAAATTTGAAATAAAGATCGACTTTACCAAGTATTATAAATTTATAATGCTCTGCGTCGTCGAATCATTTTTATTTTTCACCAGACTTTTCAATTTATTTTCTCTCGTTTCGTTTTCGTTCGAATAATAATAAAATATATTTAAACGCTCAGATTCTAAAATAATAACGGGTACGTAATAATATTATTAGTTTTTGCCATTATTGGTAAAACGCACATTCGATGTTCGTCATATTGTATTATACAAAGTAATATATTTATCACCTATAAAGTTTATATTGTGTATAAACAGAATTGAAAATGACACGCAAATAGTTGGTGTAAGTAAAAAGGGAGTGAGGAGACAGAGCCCTATGGAGGCGTAGGACAAGGCTGGCTAACCAAATATATAGTTGGGAGCGAAGGGCGAAGAGAAACAATAAGAAGTATATTTTGCACATTATAAAATTTGTCATACGCACGGCACTTTTTGGCTAAGTCCAAATTGTTATGTAAAGTATATACACATTGTTATGTATAGTATTAAAATGGCACACGGCGGTTCAATATACACCATCAGCACGATAGGATAGGCGAATATTTTTTAAAAACCATATTCGAAACCACATAGTAAAATACTAATTGAAATATATAAATAATCATATTTCATAATACCATTATACTATAGAAATGTAAGCCTGACGTCGAGTGAATTTTTGTCGATAAAAACCTCTTGCATTATTATGATAGCGATCAATGTTAATACCCACGTGAAAACTTGCCCGTAACATGAAGAGAAATCCTTCGTACCGCAGGATATATAACTAATATCACAAGTACTCCCTTCCCCTTTTCCATCCCCCGGACAACACGTTACAATAATTAATATATTTCCATAGGCGTTTGCAACAAGACGTGCGTTGATGAAATAGCTGCGGCGTACTATGTAACAATAAAATATACCTAGGTAATAATATTATGGCGAATTTGATTGCGTATAACATATACGGGAGCGCCACTTAAACGCGGGCGTCGTATTATATAAACTTAATTGTTAATTTAGACGGGTATCTATATAAGCGATTTATTGTATTATAATATATCGTATTATTTAAACACAATACAATATATACCTACATGATAATATTATATGGGACGCTAATACGATTAAGGCGGACAGCAGCCGTGCGCCCAAAGGTGTGTGACCGAGTCGCGTTTTAAATACAACCGTATGGAGGCGATCGTATAGTAATAAATTATATATAAGACCTATAAGGTATATAAAACATATTGTGACGGTGAACCCGAGTTGGCGGCGTACGCATTTTTGGCACACTTTTCACTAGGCATAGGATAATATTTTGTAATACGACCGGGAGCGATGATAAAAAAAAAAAATCACCACTGACCAAAAAAATAATATACATAACTACACCAGTTACTACGCCATACACTTGCAGAATAAAGATTTTTTTTTAATACGATTGCACATATTTTTATATTTGCTTAAATCTTGCAGTTACTAAAATTCTGATGTCTAGAATTTTTAAGTAGATAATCAGTATATAGAAAATGGTCATGATATTGTAACAGATGAAATGCGATAATACAAGAGTAATAATTGTTATCGTTCTATAATAATCTCGACTATATTTTAATTTTTACGTTTAAAATTATAAACGAAACGATTGTCGACGATTAAACACAGCCTCCGAGAAGACTTTTGTTTAGAACAATAATATTTTGATTTCGATATCCGAAAACGAATTGTTTTGGCGTTGTCATTGTTGTTTTGTACATCGTTTATCAACGAATACAAATATTGTGCACCTATCTACTATGCTTTTGAGATAATTGATCATTTTCTTTAAAGTTCTGCAAAACAACAGGTTCTATAAATAATAAAAATGTATGATAAAAGAAATAAAACAGAAAATATGTAATCTTGGCAAATTTATTTACTAAAATATTTTCTAATTTTATATTTTTAAGGAATGTGTGCACTTTAGAGTTTTAAAGTAGGTACATATTTTTATATATTTATTTGGTTAAGATGATATTTTGTAAATTTCTAATGAGTTTAAGTGCATGGTTACACACACATAACTGCAGTGTTTTAAAGTTCGATAAATCGACGACCCAGTAGATAAAAATAATAGGTAAGCATGTAAATAACAAACAAAAAAATTATATATACACAACGCGCACTACGACGGCGTCTAAATAATAATATGTGACCCGTTAACGTCATCGTATGCAAATTAATAATAAACTCGCAATTGTGGCTCGACTTTGATGGTTTCGCATAATTATGTATGCCGTACATGCGTGTATCGATACATATACGGAGGTACCTACCCGAAACACTCAAACTTTCATTTAGTAATATGTAATATACCGTATGACGTACCTGTTATATTATTATATTATTTAATAATATTACCGTTTTCATTTAACTACTATGCAAATGCATCGTATCTCGTGATGCGTTTATTATAAACTCGGAGCTAGGATTTATATGCGATACAAATTGTTAAAATATCCATTTCGTTTTTAAAGATATGCAAAACTATGAATAAAAAACATTTTAAATTCTATCAAACATTAATTAATAAAAAAAAAATATCGCAAATAATACAACTGAGTATAATATTACTATCAGTTTTGAAAACTTTGCTAGATAATTCTTCGATGAATTGTCATAATTTAGAACTTTTACTTTGAACTTTAAGCGTTCTTCGAAATCGTTTATACAAATGTCACGCACAAAATATAAAATGTTATATCTACTGCTTGGTAAATACGCGTTCTACTAAAGATTAATAAATTAATTCATACACAACCATGGTGATAGCCCACAAGCCTATAATAATATTTTATATTTTACTCGGTATAACCGGTACATGCCCGTTTATAATTAAAAGTACCCATATATTATAAACTACAAATATGAAATAACAAAATAACGATTACAGGTCTTCATTGGATAGATACCACTTTGAATTAGTATTTACGAATAAGTAGGTATTTAAAAACTCTAAATATGAAATTATACGTATTTTGATTAAAATAAGTAATTTTATGAATTTTGCTTGATGTATGCAAAAATATGCAAAAAAAGAATTGTTTTATTTAATTCAGTACTTGTGAGCAAAATTGTGGACATAACTGACGACCAATGCGTACTTGAACTAAAGAAAAATAATATGATAATGCATATAATGTATAGAAATCCTAGCCCTAATTATTATAATAATGGATGCATCATATAATTATACACCATACAACTACGATCAAGATTCATAATTTTATAAAATTAATAACTTGTTCGTTTGTCTGTCTAGTTAGTCGTGAGCTTATAATATTATCACGCGACAATAAATTTTATAATATTTATTGTGCTGCGGCGTAGCTATATTATAAATATAGTAGCTCAAAATCGTTTTAAAAATGAAATATTTTATGCATCGTTGCGTAGACTTAGAACACAAACATAGTTTGCAGTTGATGTTCATTAAAAAATATAATATTCAAACGACGCATTCAAAATTGCACAAAACGTTTTTACTAAAATTCGAGTGAATTTGTGTTTGTGTTTTTCTTTAACAAGCACTTTTTAAAACGAGAAATCATCGTATTGTCGTATTCACGATAAAAACAATACAGTTTAATTTCAGTGCATAATATAGTAGCCGATTTGAAAAGAAATAAAATACGCGCTCTTTGGAGATGCGCGTCATTAACAAAACGTGTGAAAAGACATTGTCTAACGCGACACATCAAAAGGATTACGGAAGAATCCTAAATACAAAATATCATTATATATATATAATCTACGTATAGCAGTATTATACACGGTTTTCGCATTCAAATAATGACATAAATATTTAATATGAAGAATAATGTTATGATTTATGAACGACCAGAACGCTTGTCAAAATAAAATCTGTCTGTGATATGCGAATTTAATAACAATAACAATCGCATTGTTTGACGAGTATCATATCATATTTATATTTATATAATATATAGGTACTGTTAACGGTTGCATTTAATGACGGCGTATATGTTATACAGAAAAGAACAATAAGTGTGAAACTGTGCTCTAGAAACATGCAGCTTAAGGGGCTATCATAATATTATAATATGCTATGATTTATAACGGTATACATAATATATTATATTTAATTAGTTTTAATCTAGTTGCGTAAATATAATATATTAATATATATTATCAAATTTTAAGTAATCGATTTTAAGAAAATACCGACCTCAATTCGAATCCGGTTTTTTAAAATCCGTTTTTACTAAGTTGTCATTCCCCTCCCCCCTCCAAAAAAAAAAACTAATAAAAAGTATGGGTAATTAATATTATATTGTAACAAAAAATCTCTTTTAAAAATGATTCAGATGGCTTGGTATTCAAGTTAAAAATTATGATTATAAACAAGTAATTAATGCCCTTGACATTATAGTTATTAATAATAAGAAATCAATAAGCGAAAGTAAAGTGTTATAAAAATATCAAAAGAGACGTACTGTACGATTTTCGAATTTTCTGTTTTAATATAATATTATAAAGTATTATTAATGGCTTTATTGCATATTTGACCGAGTTGCTTTTTTTTTTTTTACGGGAATACGTCTTATGTAAATATAGATCACACGTCAAAGTTATTTTTGTTGACAAAACATTTATCATCCAATTTGAGAATTTTCATAAACACGCATATAATTATTAAAATGAATATTGGCATTAACCATCATGTTTACTATTTTATTGAACAGACAACGATGAAAAAGAAATTTTATTGCTTGTACGGCTGGTTGTTTGGTCAGTATAATTATTTTTTAATAAGCAGATAAATTTAAATAGAAAAAAAATTCAGTTTTAAATATTTAACTAACGCCTTTTAAAAACGTAGCTAGCTAGAGTGTCTAATACGTTCTAATAAGCTTTGTTTCGAAATAATTCTTATTATTTTTTGCAAACAGCCGATGCAATACGAAATCGAATTTATATACGCTGCAACACATTTTGTTAACAATACACGAATAATACAATTACAGTGATACTTTCTCGTTGTTCATTGTATTTTGTTTGCATTGTGAATGTTTTTATTTAATTTGATGTGGTTTTTTGCTATCCTCAAAAAGACGTCACCCGTTTTAAAATAATATTTACTGACATTTTTGTTTTTTTTCTTCTTTCGAGATAGTTTCGATTGCCTTCCTGGAAAAATAATATTTCATACGTATATTTTACAGATATAGGAAGGATTTCTCTCACATTCTCGACAAAGTCATATCAACAACAAAATTATATATAAAATTTAAATTTCACGATTAATAGGATTTCCAAATCAAATAATGAATGTACACAAAATTATTATCACTAATGCAACACATCGAAGGAGTTTTCGCAGTTGATTATTTAAATGTTAATTTATTTCTACTATATATTTACTTACAATTTAATATTTTAATCAGCAAAAAATATTAACAAAAACCTAATACCTAAACAAATTTAGTGATAATATATAATAATTATTTACAAAAACACAATTCAGTTATTTAAAAATAATATGTATTTAAACGTATGAAAGTTATCACCTGTTTCATAACAAATTTTAAGATAGTGGACGGGGCCTGACGATAAATATAAACTAATTCGGGGAGGATTTTAATAGATATGCTTCACGATCGTTTAGTGTCTATTGTATTATTTTGATTATAGAATCAAATTTTATACACGGATTAGTATTAGGTTTATGATAAGTTTGGTATTATTATTATATATATATATATATATATATATATATATATATATATATTGTGTATTAATGGGTTTTTTTTTAAGGGGATGTTTTAATTTTATATTTAAATATAACACGCATTAAGGATTATACACTCTCCGTTATAGTTATCAATCTTCATAATAATAATATCGAATCTGAAATAGGATTATATGCCAACATATTTTGTAGAAATTTAAATCATACGGTACACATATTTTCTGCATAAGTACGGCCGATGGGGTGTTTCAACAACCAAAACATCCCTCTAGCTACGCCACTGTTGTGTATAGAAATATTATATTTAAAAAAATATTGCTAAGCAAAAAATTATGTCACGCGCTGAAATTTATGTTGAAAATTACTGAAATAGGAAACTAGCTATATATTATATTACTAAGTAGTAGAAGTTATGAGTTTAAAGTTTATTTTCCTGTGCTAGAGAGAAATAAACGGATCATGGTAAAAAGTGGTGGTAACTAGTAGCGATGGTGGTGAAGGGTCGGTTATGTTTTAGAAAGTTTCACCTCTTGGGGCTGCAACATTTGGGCCTTATGTTATAGTTTCGGCGAATCGAATATTAACTTTAGACTTTTAAATAATATTATATAACACAACAAAAAGTAAAAACTGACGTTTGTGCTGGTACAATGTCAATATAAAATATTATATGTCATGGGCATAGTAATGCTTATTGCATATATTATAGTTAACTATGAAGTTTATGCACTAAAAAAATAACAAAATATTTACTAAATAAAAAAAACAAATAACTCATATTAAAAACATAATTTTTTTTACATTAATACATAAAAATATGGGATATTATACGAACAAACTTTGGACAAGAAAAAAAAAATTGAGGCAATTAAAAATAAAACGTCTGCTGGAAATGCTCAACAATAACGCATAATGTGCTATCCCGCGGAATAATATCAGAATGCGCATTAATGCAACGGTTCTAAATCAATATAATGTTACTATTATGTACCTATGTAGACGCATTATCGAAGTGTCGTAAAGATAATCGTTTCATGCCAAAGTAAAATTTACTACACACCGGCGTAGGCGAATTGCCTATACAGCACGCCGTCGTACGCATATCAACAATATTAATAAATTTATAAATTCAGACTACGTAATAGTAGTATTATAGTATAAATATTGTTATTATTGATATCACGAACCAGGCTGAGAATGTAATGTACTAAAAAATATATAATATAAAAAGGGCAAACCATACGCGCGCTAAAAAAATTGTAAAATATTTTCTTCAAATATTTTATAGGTACATACGTAATACGTTTATTTTTATCTCGAAACAGCAACAACATTGCGCACTATGATAATATTACCCGTTAAAGTAAAACGATTTATAAACAGCTGGTATAATTTTTTTTATAAATTTTTTTTTTCAGTCTCCATCTCGGAATGGTTTCGACCCGACTGACGGCGATGGCTGTCGTGGTGGTCTGGTGCTGTACGGCGACCGCCTCGGAACAACACTGGAAGTGGTACAAGCCGTACACGTGGAACAGTTCGCCAAAGCTGCACCCACCGGCTCACCCGGCCGTCTACGGCAAACCGCTGCCGCGGCCGTACACGTCCGGCCACGACAAACCGCGGGACCGGTGTGAACTGCGCAAGGCGGTGTTCACGCAGGACGCCGAGTCGCCGCAGGTAAGCGAATCCCGTTGTCCGGCGTGTCCCGGGGACGTGCGCGTCCATCGATATCTCGACGGTTTTTGTTTGGCCTACGGCGTTTTATCGCGATTATTATGATTACCTAATATTAGTGCGTTTTTCTTTCGTTTGCTTTCAGTACATCGTCTACAAGACCAAGATCCCGGACTTGAAAGAATTCACGCTGTGCCACTGGCACAACATTTTCAATTACACGCACGATCAGCCCATATTCTCGTACTCGCGTAAGTACACACACACCAATGCAGCCGCTGGATAGATGACGTACGTCATGTGTTTTTATGTAGTAACATTACTGCTGTGACTCGGCGACTGTTCTTGCGGACGTACCACTGCGGCGCAAAGAATTTTTTTCAATATAATATAACAGACGTATTTTTATTTTTCGCCCCGACCGTTTTCCGAAGCATCGTCACGCCGCCACGACGACGAGATCTTAAAAATACGACATCGTAAAATATGTGCATGTCGTCAAAGGCGTATATGATCTATATTATATAATAACGCGAGTTTATAACGCCGTTTATTAGACAGAAACTATGCCGTTATAAATTCACCCTCGGCTGTTTTCGAAAAAATAACGGGGGAATAGTAATTTTTTATGAGACTGTCAATGGGGACTTTCAAGGAATCCGTTTGGCGCTGTAGAAAAAGTGAACTTAGCGTTTTTTTGTTTGACATAATAAAAATCTTTTGACAAACGCGTTACACCTTCAATGTACATTGTATGCATAATTTACCAACGAATATTAATGCAAGTTGAAATATGAATAGTAACAATTCAAACATAGATTTTCGAACCGTATTTTTATTATTATTATTTTTTTTTTGTAATAAATATTATATTTATAATATTATAATATTAGAACAGTGTTCGATCTCGAACTAAGACAACCAGTTTTTAATCAAATGTTGTATACATGAATCCATTTATCGTAAGATACTTATTACTTCAGAAAACACTAACTTTTTGAAAATATTTCTCTTAGATAATTATAGATCATTACAAACACATTTTTGGACAAAAATTGTATTTTTACTATTTTTATTACTATGGTTTTTAAGTTGCTTTCTCTTTTAAATGATATCATATATTTTTAATTTCATATTCCTAATTATAATATTATTCAAAGTATTTAGATGTATAAAAATCAAATTTCAGACATTCAGTTTATAACTTATTAAGTCATAACCATTTAAAGTTTTTATGAGCGGAGCAGTGGACCAACATTTTGCTGGGTTTCCCTGCGCCACTCAGCTCTGCTCATCTAAACTTTAAATACTTATAACTCATAAACAACTTTTTTAAAATTTGATTTTTATACATCGAAGTACTCCAAAAAATATTCTGCTATGAATTAAAGGACTTGGATTGCTTGTTGTCACTTAATATTTATAAAAATTGATAATGATAAACAATAGAAAAAATATTTATTTTTTTAACGACTTATAATTATGTAAAAAGTAAAAAGTTATTATCTAGTTTTATTGAATGATGGGCGTCTTACGTTAAATGCATCATCTGGTATTTGGAAATATATGCTATCCATAACATGAAGACATTGTATATATTGTATCACAGATATTATATTCACCACCTATAATACCGATAAATCTAACCGTTTATATAATCTATTTAGATTTAATACTAGATATAATAACCGATATACACAAAATATTATACACGTATAGGCAGTGAAGTATAAAGGTTAATGAAAAATACCTATAATATTCAAGTGCATTCAACTTATTGGTGTTTTCATCAGTACGAAATTCGTATACCTACACGTTTACTTTTACGCATTATTATTTTATAAACTGTATTTTTATTCGAATTTGTTTTGTTACCATGTACACAGATCCCGGTAAATCTCGTGTCATATATTCGTGGATCGAGAACAAGCCTGATAAAACCTACTACTCGTTGGCTATCAACGGACACACCATTTACAGGATTAATTATCCGGAGAAGTTGTTCAAATGGTACCATGTGTGTCAGTCGTGGAACGGTCACACGGGCGAGTGGCAGCTGTGGATCAATTCCGAGAGAGTGGGCAGAGGATTTTACAACTTGGTAAGTGCGCCTCCCCTCCCATTCCTCATTTACAACACGCGGGGAGCTTTTGGTTGCGACTGCGTTTGAGTAACGGCTGTATAGGAAACTCCGTTCGGAGCAATTAAAAAATGATGAAAATTAAAACATAACCGACGTATAATATATTATTATTAATTTTAACGACCTGGTAGAATAAATATTATTACATGACATTTTCCTCGTTATAACGTAGACCATAAAAATTATAATATTTAAAACATCTTTCAACATCTGTGTCAAAATTATTAGGGCTAAATTTATTATCGAATTTTTTAATAAGACAATATTAGTTATGGGTTAATTGTATTTCATATTATACAACTAGTTTATAACTATCCGCATGATAAAAATTAAAATCGCATACAAATTAATAAATATAATTATTATTTTTATTAATTATCAATGAACCATCGATTTTTGGGTTATTCAGTTAAAGCGCTTGCCATGAGATGGACAAACGTGGCCACGCAGATAACAACGAATAACCATCGTAGACAAACATCCTTTGATCTTAGTTAGAATTTTCAACACGCTTTTTTTTAAAAAACAAGCTTTGTCTTTATAAACACTTTGCTCACTTTGTTGTGTACAGAAGTCAGATATAGGTCGTCATAATTAACACCCAACACTGTGAGATCGGAATTTGGTTTAAGATTAAGACGGTTAACCTCGCGCAAAAAGTATAAAAGGCATAACGTATAATATTGACCGATCAACTGTATATGATTTCCGTTCATAGACATCATTGTAATTGATTGTTTTCACATTGAATCGTTTTCGTGGCCGTTGTTCTTCCATCTCATCCGATTGAACAATTTTGATTAAAAAAAAAGAGAGAGAAATGATTCCAAAGGTCCAATGAACATTTCTCTAGGGTCTTTGTTTGGCCAATATAAATTTCCTTTTTCAATACAACTTATAGTAGATTTGAATTAACTTTAGCTTTTCAATAACTTAAAAAATGAATTTGAAGTAAATTTTTCTTTATACGCATTAAAAAACCTATGGATAAAATAAATTTAATACCAGAATTGAGAAAAAAACTTTATATATATATACACCTAGAATACATTATTTTATCATTTGATCGTTTTTATAATTATAATATTATGGTAGGTGTACCATTAAATAAAAGGGGAAAAAACTATAAAACGATTGTAGACTGTAGTGTAGCTACCATTATGTCATAAGAACTTATGAACAAAGCCATAATTGGCATGCAACATTTTTCACAAATTCGATAGTACAAGCTTTGCTCAGTTGGTAAACGTATAAACTGTTATTATAATAACTCATGTTAAGTTAACGTGTTATTGAGTTATGCTGAAATAAAATGAGAAATAGAACTTTTATTCGATGTATACTCGACAAATTTATTCATTCTGAATGAAAAAAACGACTTCTAAAGTTTGAGCATAATATTATTTTTTTGTGATTTTAGAGAACTGTGATCGTAAAATAAGCGCAAAAACAATATATAATGTGTCCGTAGGGTTTTTTTCTATTTTATTTTCCATGATACGATATTATAACGAAGTACAATATTTTTAACATATATATACCGTATAAGATTGATCGAAATAAAGGAATAATCGTATTTCTAAATGAAAAAAATATCACTCTAGTAGATGTCGAGTGTACCTCGTCATTGAATAGGTCATCATTTTAACGAATGTGTCTCAGACCAGTAGTCTACAATCGGTTATTTTAGAAAAAACGTCAAGTTGTCGGCCACGAATGTATGGACAATATAATATAATACGATTACAGCACGAGTATAAAAACCCGACTATACAACGCGGTCCCCGAACATATAAAAATATTCGTGGTTTGCACTTTTACCGATATCGACAACGGGCATTGAAGCCTTCAAATAGCGGTTCGCATTTCTGTATTATGCTGCCGTGCGTGCGTCCCCTGTCGGGTCGAGTTGTGTCGGTTCGACGAGTTGATCATCACACGAGCACATGTACAGTATTATTATTTTCATCGTTGTACAAAGATGGATTATTACGGATCTCTGTACGAAGTGTGCTTGTGGTCGGAAACCTGTAACTTTTCCGATATAATATAGTTTTTAGACCACTGGTATTTTTTTTTTAAATCGTAACACGGTTGCAAAATGACAATATGAACCGGATGGTTTATGTTTCGTTTTACATTTTTAGCTTTTAACGTCAACCCGTGATAGCTGTATCCATAATATGTTAGTAAATATTAGTAAACGTGTACAATATTACGTTGCATTTTGCGAGAGGAATATATTTTTCTGAAAAAGCTATATCAATAAGACAAGACGAATTGAACAGATATATAGTTTTTTACTTATACAAGCAGCGCGTATTTACAGTGCATACGGATAAGAGCTTCTACGGAGAGGTATTATAGGGGATATTCCGAGACTTTTTTCCCTCATTCGGTAAAAAGTTTACCGACAAGACTAGCGTTTTACGAAAATCATTCTGCGTATTGATATTTATTTGTATTCGCCTCGTCGGTTAAAAACGACCTTAACGTAATGCACCGTACACACACATAATATCATCATATTAAAAGCGACGACGTTTAAAAAATAGCGATTTTTTTGACCTCACCGTATTTTTATTTTGTTTGTTGTCGTTGGCCAGTGTGTCAGGAAATAACTTTTCACCACGGTATCCTTTCTTCTTCATCTATTTATCATTTTCTTTCTTTCTTTTTGTGTGTAATGTATAATAATATTTAATATGATATGATTTTGTAACCGAAAGCACAATAAACTATCCGAGACATGGACGCCGAAAACCGTAAAAGTGACAAAATCAGAATTGCATTACTATTACTGAATGATAAAATATGTCATTTTTAATGATAAGACATCAGCGTAAATATGAAAAAACTGATTATTCTTTGCAAAGGTCATGACGCAGGCAGCCGCGTTAAGTATATTTTATTACATTGACATATTATAATATCAATTATTTAATTATAGAGTGCTAAAAATTGTTATTTTAATTATGCTTTTACTTTTCGGTGAAATAATACTTAAAAAGAAATATACGACGTATAATAATAATGAACTCGTAACGTGTTGAAAGCAGTTGCCTTAATCCAGTTTTACCTTAATGAAGTGTATAAATTCCCGTTAACGCAAATGAATTCGTTAGCCACGTGATTAAAACTTGTATTAAAAAAAAAAACTCGTACGTAGTTTTAAAAGTAGAATTAAAAATATTATTTTTCCACGGTCATTCAGATGAATAAATACCACAGAATATGAAAAATAATAACGTTCATTTTATTTCAGTAAAACACTTCAAAAGCTTTGATAATATATATTGGACTTGAATAATACATTTTAAAATAGAATCACCAGAAACGCATAAGAATATGAAAAAAAATATTTACATACAACTTAATACTCTAACTAGTAACTACCATGTATGTCATAATTATATAACTGACTGTTAGTTATCTCTTAAGGTTTGACATATGAATTTTTGATTTATTTTTCTCCGCAATAAACTCATAACTAATATAACTATTTGAAGCAAATGGATACATAATATAATATGCATAGTAGTGAAAATGTTGAGATCATACTAATATTATAATATTAAATAAATGCTTTTGAAATAAAATATTAATCTACATAATATAATAATATACTATAACGTCTATACAACAACATCATATCATATTGGTACTTCTGCTTTTAGGGTTTTAATACATTTTTAGCAATATAAAATGATTTTATATTTTTTCATACGAAGTCTGTTGGGTTTTTTTTTAAAGTAAACAATATATTAAATAATAACTAAGTATTACGGAGAAATTCTAAAATAAGAAATAATCGCTGCACGTGTATAAAAACCACATACTATTATATATGAATAGGTAGTACGCGTTTAACCGTCGAACGAAATCGCACATAATATTTTATCGGTGTATATTAATTATGTATATGACAAGTAGGAACTCATCTTGGGTTAAGCATATTTTGTTGTGATTTAGGTCATCGAAAGTATGTTATATTTAATGTAATATAGTCACATGCAGTAGACGGTATTGATATTTGCTTAAACGTTGGAAATTTCTTTCCAACATCCGCACCGATGTGCGGAAATTTAACGCGGAGTCCTAAGCAGCTTTGCTTTGACGACGGGAGGTGCTTTATGATTTCCGATATTATTAATATTATTATTATTATTATTGTTGTTGTTCGGTGTACACAATTGAAAATCATCACGCGTTTACGAAACGACAGAAAAAAAGCGTCGACGAAAATATGAAAAAATACAATACTGATGTAATTTATTGAAAAATACTATATAGGTGCTATATTACTTACTATATTATATTCAGTGAGAGAATACAACCCTGTCATCGAAAACGGTTACTCTATGACAAGGTTTCAGGAAGGGGGATGTGCAGAAGAACCGAATTTTGTAGGTCTGCAGCGTGTTCTCTAAATAAACAAAGTACATACTCGTATATACGGGATGGAACATTGAACGTAAAACACCCTTTATTTAATAAAACACTAACGTTTTTGTTAATACTTATATAACATAATTTTAAGTCGTCACTAAACTACAATTTTAGGAAAAAATTAAACTATTTTACTATTTTTTATCGGATTACATTAGATATTATTGGAATCAACATTTTGCTAGGTACCCCTGCACCACTCCACGAGCATTAAATGCGAGCATTAGAAAAAAAGATGAAAACGCATCAAGTTCCGGGCATTAAATCATAAACTACTCGTCCAAAATTTTATTTTTAGACATCAAAGTAGGTACTCCCAAAAAGTAATGTTTTTGAAGTAAGAAATTAAAAATGCTTATTGTTATTAAAAAAATTGAAAATTTTAAATATAATAAATTAATAATAGTAAAAAATATATTTTTTTAAAGACTTAAAATTATGTAAGAAAAATATTTTCAAAATTTTAATAGTTTTTGAAATAATTATTGCCTTACGCGCTAAATGGATCACCCGGTAGGATAGTGATGAATGTTCCAGAACCGATAGAACGACAAGTTTAAGAAATCGAGGAATCCGAGAAAAAAGCGTTATGTAATATAAGAATCAATGTCCGATTCGTTTTCCGACGTAATTTATCTTCGAATACACTGCCAACGATACAGACATTAAATAGATTTCGAGCGCGAAACGAGTAGGGGATTAGATTTATACAGTGTAGCTGCAGCGGCAGGATAATCGGCATGGCTAACGACTTATGTTATAAATAAGCTTTTTTTTCGTTGCTCGTTCGAAAAACGACTCCGGAAAAGTTCGGTTTTTGGATTTCCCCGCCGCCTTCACGATCGATTCTACGTAATTAGGGTTAGACGACGTGTGTTCATTGTGTTCTCGTTTTTTTGGCAGATGGCTGGCAAAAAGATCAAGGGTGGCGGCGTAGCCATCAGCGGACGGGAGTACCTGGATCAGGCGCTGGCTGTCCACTACCCGGCGTACTCGGGAGAACTGACGTTGGTGTCGCTGTACAAGGCGGCGCTGACCGCGGGCAAGGCGTACAACGACCACAAGCACCATCACGTGCACAACTTCCACCACGGGTACGACGAGTCGGTGGACGAGGCTGAGACCGAGGCGCCGCCCACGCTGCCCCCGGGCCCGGAGGCCACGCGGCCGCCGCACTTGGCGCACGGTGGACAGTTCGCAAACGGTCAGCGCGTGCCCACGCTATCGGTGCCGACTGTCGGTGGCCCGGCGCAGCAGCAACCGCCGTCGCTCCCGCAACTACCACCGTCACCGCAGCTGCCGCTGTTCGATGGCGGCCTGTACGACTTTTACGATGCGCCGCACGCCGACGAGACGTTCCGCGTCAACCTGTTGGACAAGCGCGACGACAACCGCCGTCGCAGCCTGACCCGTTTCAAGCGTAGTTGGATTCCCCTGTTCCGGGAGTCGATGACCGATGTCACTCACGTCACTCCTGTCGACACCGCCGTCCGTAGTGCCAGGTCTAACGGCGACCCGCATGACCAGAAGCGCGAACCGGCCGAGTGGGAGGTAGCGAAAGTGGCCGGCGTGTGCGCGGCCTGCGTGACGGATCCGTTCGGCGCCGCTTCCGTCCTGTCCTGGCACGAGACCCGCAAACAGTTCTACAACGGCGTCTTGTACTTGCCCGCTCTGCCGAAGTGCTATCTATTCTGACGAGATTCGCGTGCTCGCCACCGGATCACCACCAATACCGCCCATCTTCCTCCCTCCCCCCCCTCCCCCATTTCCGGGTCCGCCACCCATCACCGACGCGATATCGCCATACACTTAATTTTAGCACGGCGGTGGGTGGGCGTATCACTGTATATACTTATAAATAAATATTATTATTATTATTGTTATTTTTAATAGAGCGTAGAACTTAATATTATTAATTCATTTTATTGTATGGTACCTACATATATAATATATAATTATTTCATGATACGCAAGGTGTGACGTACGTGTTGCGCTTTACACTGAATTCGATCTAAAATCATAAAATTTACAAAAATTAAAAATTCATCGGAAAAACATTGGTTTCTATGCGATAAAATGTTTCCCCGTTACGCGGAGTTCGGTTTTGAAATCGTGATGCAAACAAATTGAAAATCATTCCGCGTGCGAAATCGAGTTTAGCGCGTTTTGCAAACTGTCCACCCGGCTGTATTATAAGATGTGTTATTTATTTATAAACCGTACTTTACAATATTGTACAATCGTACAACAGACACAACTGCGATAAAAAAAAATGTATTAAAATTGTTTTTAGTTCGCGTCCTTAAATGCGTACAACGCATAATCACCATTTATTGCATTATAATAATACCCTAATCGCTGGTCATTTAATATGGGTCGAAAGTCATTTTGCTTGGATTTGATAGAATCTGCGATGGACCGTGAAGATTGTAACTGTCCCGTACATTCCTCACAATAATTATTGTTGTTATTAAAAAAATTATTCCACCGACAATGTCATCCGATGCTTGTTTCTTTTTCCACACAAAACGCTTCTCGAACACTTATTCGGGTTTCGGTTGTATAAATGGACAAAAAGATTCGACGATAAATCCAGAAATTGCACCATAACTGTTTATAACAAAATACAGTTACAGAGAAAACTTTTATGCTCATTTGTAATAGAGTTTTTTTTTTATGATATCAACATATTTTAATATCTGTAACTCGTTATTTCTACAGTACATTTCATACAAGAAGTACAAAAAATCTATCCATAAAAATAAGGTCTTTAAATATACTCAAGAATTCCAAAAATCAGAATGAAAAAACGGGGGTGAGCATGCTTGGTGAATCACCCTGTACTTATACAATAGACAGGTGCATGGGTTGAACATATTGATATTTTAAGTTCTGCGAGTACTTTTTTTTTTATATAATGACGTGCCATGCGCCATAAAATTCGGTCTTTAGTCAATCAAAAGCTTTGATCGAAGTTTAAGGTTCGCTATTCATCCGTATCAACTGAACGCAAAGGCCATATAAATAATTATATCCGATAAATCTCCAAACCTATTTGGTGCTACATATACATTACAATCGATCGGATTCTAGAGATTACAGGACTGTTGCGACGGGAGATCTATTTTAATGGCACAATTTCTTAACGAACTACATACTTCCATTTTCATTACAACAATCGAACAGTATAATTTATACGCTGTAAAAATCTTTCCGACACAAAACTGTATAAGGACGTGGAACAATTATTTTATATTTTTCGTTGTACATAATATCATATTAATATATTAAATAGGTATGCATATACATTGAGCGATTTTGTAACAATTTTTATTATTTATGTAAGGAATAAATTATAATACAATTTTTTTAACTTAGTTAAGTTGAAAATAATTGTATAACTGTGATATTGTTACCGTATATATAAGTATATAAATATTAAATAAAATTAAATATTTCATGTATAAATATTATACTAATCGATGTTTTTGATCGGAGTGTTTTATTTAAAAAATTAACTATCTATTAACAATGATGGATATAATTTAAACAAAAAGAAAAACAGTCAAATTATATTTAATATAACATAATATCATGAACTATTTTTAATTAGGAAAAATATGTATTCATATACTTATTGTGACTATAGAATACTGTCATCTTTAAAGTCTTAACTAATTCATAATGTAGTTTATGATATGTAAATAATTACATCTCATAAGTGTACGATATAAATCATGTATCTATCATATAGGTACGTATAAATGTAATGTTGTAAATAAAAGTGGAAAGTGAATATTGGTTTCTATATATAAAGAAAGTAAAAAATATTATTTTTATGAATCATATATACTTCACAATTTTGAGCCAAGTATGAAACACAAATTTTTGTATAGGAATATTTATAATTATAATGGCATAGATGCAATTATTTATTACTTAGACTTCAATTTTTTACCTAAATGCGCAAACAAATTAATTACATCACCGACTTATTATTTATTAATTTACAAGTTTAATGTGTATATAAATTAATATGTCAAATATTATGCCAAAGTACTAAACAATAATAATAACTACTTATCAATTTATTTCGTATAAGATAACGGCAGTTTTAACTTTCTTAAATAGGGAAAATATTACACAAATTTTACCGTTATAACTTACAAAATAATAGTGGCATATTTTATAGAATCTCCTATGTTTTGGTATGAATGATTCTTATCAACGTACACTATTAAATTGTGCAACATTATATACATACTTTATAGAAAGAAATAATAGCATGCATGACTTAAGGTAACGCACAATAGTTTCATTATAGATTAAAGTTTGTTTATGCATCCTTAGCAATATATTAAACTAAAAAGGTATCGGTTTAATGTAATATGCAATTCTGAGAATACAGTACTATGTGATAACCTCCCCTCTCACCCTGTGAATGATATAAGGAGGGGGGCGGAAACGGATTTAAACGAATATCGGAGTTTAGAGGAAATAAACAAATCGTGTATAACTAAACGACTTGATAAATAAATTCGATTGAGAACTGCAGCATATAAAATGGAAAAAAAAAACATTGAATACCATAGTCTATAATACTGGCCAAGTGGTACACTTCAACGGTTTTTCCGATATCCACTGGACTCTTCTGGATCAAACGAAAATTGAGAAGATTATCTACTATTGTACTACCTAAAAGATGCATTACATTGCAACTTACCTTGGTTTTATGTATGTGTTGATGCTGATATTCTGAATCGAATTCCGGCTCACTAAAGTACGATTGATCTTGGTCCCACGTAGGTGCAGCTATCGTGAGGCCCTGAGGTAGTGGACCACCCTCAGCTGACTCAAAAAGTCGTAGCACCGACCTATCCCTGATGTCGTTGAGGTGTGACCTGCGAAGCGAAACGTTATACGTATAAATAAGGTTAGAGTACACACGTAAACGATGAGCAAACACTAAGCTACTCAAATATAATTGGGTAAAACCTGGCTATAGGGTGGGTAGTGGTGTAAATTCTGCGGGTACTTATGTCGTAACATCCTAAACCACGGATACGTTTTCTTTGTGGGATGTTTGTGAACAAATCATGGCGACTAAAACGGTTTTTGGAATTTGTTCAAAGGATAAATCATTCAACGACCACCACATCGCGATTATCCTTTTCCCTAGGGGAAAGCTTAAAAGGATCGCGTCACGCGTTGCTCACTATACCTGGTCGAAATAAATGCTAGAATACCACATAGCGATTTAGTCTTACAGAATTTATACAATTCTGCCACGCTAACCATTCAATATAATATAGGTATAATATAAAGGTGTGAGCGTGTAATACTGTCTGTAACGGGACAGCAATTACCAAGCCATAACCTAACTGATCCCGACAGTGAATTTCAATAGCGGCGTCAGTTGGCGTGAGGGATGGTGACAGGGTGAGATACCGTCGTCATTTGTACGTGTAATATTTTGCTCACTAAACATCCGTGAACGAGTCAACTCTGACCTACTCAGCTGTTCGTTAAAAATGTACCGCGTCATTGCGTTAACATATGCATTCTGCATACTATTATCATATACGGCTAAACATGTTGTTGACCCGGGAGCCAGGGCATAAAACAAAAATTGTATTAATGCGCCAACGTTGCGAAATTAATTAATTAATAATTAAGCTTAATCCTTGGATGATCTAACGCCTCCCACAGCGAGACAGCAATACATGCGCGTAATACTGTTTCATCCGGCAGAGGTGTTTTATGGAGCCTCGTTAAATAATTAAAACATACACTGGCTATACACATATAATATATTGTACGTAGACATTTATCGCTTAGTGAAATATTAATTCAAAAATAGTCCTTTTTTCTATTAAATGATTAAACGTGCTATGGTATATTGTTTTTAATACACTGAGTAAGGGATACATAATATATCAATACATAATCATATATAATTTATATTAATACATTCATACTAGCTATACCGGTATGTAATAGATACCAATTGCATTAATTAAAAATAAAAAATTTTCGCGTTATTAATGTACCAACTATTTTATTTTAAACATTTCATTTTAAAATCATATAAAAGAAAAAATACAAATATAAGAAATTAATTTATGTTATAATAATAATTATTATTATTATTTCTTGTAATACTTGCTTATGTTTAACTAAATAAATCCAAAACGAATGAAATCTTTACTAGATTATATAGATAAATAAATTACAAATCTCCGAAAATCCAAAATAATAACAAAGTTTATTCCGAAAACAAACGATATTTTTGTAAATAATATTTATATATATATGCACGTATATCATTAAATTATGACAAAATGTTAACATAACTCATTTTTATATAAAAAAGTCACATGCTACACGCGTTTTAAATTTTAAGTGCATGTCGTATGCATTTTCTTATCTTCCGTAGAACATATATTGTGTCGTAGTGCATCATACATAACTGGGTCTGCTTAAAATATTATAACAAACATTTAGAATTAATTATAATTTTTTTTTTAATGACGTTGACTATCTGTAGTCATTCTTCATACTTAAGATATGAGCTTTTACATACAAATTGCTGTAGTTGGACAATTTCTCGTTTAGGAATTTTTGGGGCATAGGTGCACGTCTTACTACCTACCTACTTTTATATCGTCTCTTATTGAATTCTATAGGGTATTTTTAATACGAAATTGTTGTTAAACATTTAAAACCTCTACCACTGGGTCATCAACCGCGAAATTACATGCTGAGTATTTTTATATATAACGTTTTAATGTCCGGGTTATTAAACCAATCACCGAAAAAACATTTATACGAATTTTTCGTCACACGAGTTTATATAGAAAGCATAAATTGATATCCGAGCGAGGTTCAATAACGCATCATAAATAACAACAGATGTTCGTTAATCATAAATCAACGTAGGAATAGGTTTTCTGATTAATAATAATAGTTATTAAGAAATTTAAAATACACAGATATCCCGTTTTAAGTTTAAATATGTTTAAAACATCTTATTAAATATGTAGTCTTATTTATATAAATATTTTAATATTGCAGTTAAATAAATAAATAATTTTATAACGATTCTATTTAAAGTAAATTTGTAAAAGCAAATATTAAAAAATATCAAAATATGAGTATTTAATATATATTTATATTAGCCGATATTAAAAAATTAATACCAAAATATAAAGGTTACCAAATTCTTTTAAAATTGTATATAGAATTAAAGTTTATTGTGTCTTACTAAAATACCTACCTGTTTTTAAATTTAGTGCCCTCGTAGAGTGAGGTTTCCTAACTATTTTTTAATAATAAATTAACGTTTACATCAAATGTAATTAAATCGTTAATAAACAGATATGTCGTATGTGTAATATATATAATGATAGTGCTTATTATTTGGACACAGAGCGAATTCATAAAATATCATAATTTAATTTATTGTTTCGGTAGTTAATCTATATTCAAGATGGAAAATAATAATTGATGGCTTAATTCCTGCGTGGGTGCTTGGCCGTCATACCATCGTTATAGAAAGACGTGCGTTTATTGTGTTTATACTACCTACTATACATAGTTGTTGTCATTTAATGTGTATTAAATATGTATGTAAATGTTAATATTATAATATGCACTCTGTGTAATAATATTATACCCTCCGAACCAAAATGATTATTTAGCAGAAATATTTAATCGAACAAACCGTTCGTCATAACGATAATTTGTGCTCATCAGGTAAAAAACGTTAAACTATAACGGCAATGTGACAACTTACTATTTTAGTATTTTTTAGTTTATATTTACGTCATGTCCGATAAGAGTTAGTACGTTTATGTATGCAATCGTCAATACACATAATAGTTAATTCGTTTTAATTTTTTTTTTTTTATAAACCCAGCCAAAGTCTTTTTTTTTGGTCAATTTAACAATTTAAAGACACATTGTATTTATGTTGGAATAATTCATTTATACGTATGATATAGTCTAATCTTACTGATACCTTACCACACCTATTGGCTATTATATACATAAATTTAATACAGATTCAATATAATTTTATCAACCACGATCAAAAAACGTGTAAATATATTTTATAGGTCTATCGTCATATTAGCACTTGATCCTCCACACGTATGATTGTAGAGCTTAACGTAATTTTATTATAGACCAATTATACGCGATTGTCGTTAATTTTGACTCACATAAATTAACAACTTTCATAATGACGTATTATAGTTTATACAATTGAATCACTCGGTTGTGAGTTGTGACATAAATGGCAAACTTCCCAATTTGTATTGGAGACCGAGAAACACAATGTTCACATTCCGTTCGTAAATTTTGTCCAAAATCGATTATATCAACATAATATGTAGTTGTTAAACTATGCAGTGTCGAAAAACAAGCAGCAACAACAACAAGAACAGCAATATGTATGTAATACTGATATTGACGGCATCACATGATAGACTGTAACACGTGTACTTATACCACGCAACTAATTGAAAACAGTATCAAACTTATACAGGTATAAACTATAAAATAATTCAATTTACATCTGAATGCCTTTCATTTGAAACGGATAAACGGGAAGCAGATGTAACAAATATTCTTTCAGAAGCCCTTCACCCAGACAACATAAGACACATGATTACCTTTATAATTAAGACCAATCTTACCAATAGTTAATCTGTAACTTATATATGTAAATAATGTATCATAAAAAATATGAACCTTTAAAATTTTTTGTGTGTCAATAGCCATAGACGTCAAGGCTTAAATAAATAAAAAAAAAAATTTAATTTGCATATACCTAACTATTAAATATAAGTAATACATATATAAAAGCTAAGAATTATTTGCATTAATGTGTGTTTTTTTTCTGCAGCAGCATCTAAATTGGAGAATTGAACATGAATACAGTAAAAATTCCTAAAAAATAGTTTGATCAACAGATCACGTTTTTGACGTTTTTAAGTTACAAATAAATAAAAAAAAATAGATTTTGGCAAAAATTAGTGTTTCATACTATTTTAGTTTTTTCTAAACTATTTTTGGTTTTGATCAATTATTAAGAAAAGTCATTTTTACCACCCTTTAAGTTAATAGTTGGAATATTTTTTCTAAAGGGTAATGTGATGAGATTTAAGAGTAATTCATATTATGACTCATATCAGCTGTTGATAAAACGGTATTTATTTTCCGGTTTTAGATATTTTATACTCATCAAAAAGCAGTTATATTTTTAAAAATAATCTTAGTACGGTATTTAAAATTATTTATATTTTGTATAAAAATATTTTAATAGAAATTAATGGTATTCGTTCCATTGAATAATGCAAGGACATTAACATTCGATTCTAATAAATCTTTCTTATAGGTAATTGTAAATTTTGACTTTTAAAATAAAAAAAAATATTTTTTAAATTTATATTAAGTGTAACATAGGTACATAATCAATTATATATTTATAGCAAAGAACAAACAAATAACAATAAAACACATCCACAACTTTTTTTTAAAATTATGATTGAATTATTCATTTATATTTCTCCACTTCATCCTAATAAATAGAAGGTATCAACATTGGATAACCATCGCTAGTACATCGATAAACTATCCGTTAGGAATGTTGTTGATATTTTTGAAATCACTACCTTTACATAATGGCTCATAAATAGTACCTGAGATCTTCCAGCTCGTAAAACATATCTTTCGATGAATCGTGAATGTAGATCTTGACGAGTGCCGAGTCCATGTATTCCATGGTGAGTTGTTTTGGAAAAGATCGGACGAACAGCGCCTTGACCGTGTCTATAGAGGTGATTTCATTCGGTAACAGTGCTCTTTTTGTTTCGCTACGGTATTGTAAGAATACCAGACCTAAACTCACAAGAAAAAAAATCCAATAAATAAATTGATTTTACTGGATTTAATAAGTAAAAAAGTATAAAATATGAACATCTTGTAGACATTTTGAGTTGTTAATTTAATAACTATTAATTATAGATGCATGCACACGTCATGGGATGATGGTTTTATATATTATGTATAAATACATAGATATAATATGAGTTTTTTTTTTTTTAATTAAGAAGTTTTATTTATAAATAAAAATAAAATTTTTAAATCTACGGTTTCAAAAACAAAACAAAAACAAAGAAAAAGAAAACGTGGAAAAAATAGTTGTTTCTATATTACTGCGAGCGCGTCGGGAACAAGTAAAAAAAAAAGGTTGAAAGATAGTGATATGTTAAGAATGAATAATTTTTTAATTTTGATGTGATGTGTTTTCTTGAGTTAGTTATCGACTACAACAATAACAGACTAATTATCTGATAAGGGTATTTACAAACAATAAGAACAAAGACCACAAAAAATGCCTAAAAAAAATTAAAAATACAATATAAAATCTTTAACGTGAAGTAATAAAACTAAATACAAACACATTAAACATTTTTTCTATAAACAAAACATATAAATTTGTTATTTACTTTTTCTAATTATCTATAAAAATATTGTGAAATGTTGCAATCGCATTCATTTTTAAATGTTTATGATGATTCAAATTATTAGTTTATTAAAACGACTATCACTAAATATGGCCTTTAAAATCAATTTTATTACATTTCATTTAAAGGTAGATATTAAAATTTATTTTTTACGGCCTACATGGCTTGGTACCGTGAAGTTAATCATCTTTAAGTTATATTTATTTAAAATTTCGATAAATAATAATCACTGTTTATTATCTATACGAGGATATTAATTCCACTAAACTCATTGCTTAATACATTTCTGTGGTTTTTATAAAACATGTTTTTATTAAGCTTGAAGTGTTGTTATAAATTATAATGTATAACACTTAGTATTAAAAAAAACCTTAGTAATTATTATTCCCTTAATTTTCTGAAACTTTAGTTTTTTAATGGTTTTAAGATTTTGATATTAACTTGAATTACAAATGTATCAAAATTATAAAAAAAAAAAAAAAAGGTTTTTGTAAAAATATAGTATTAATAATACTTCTAACTCACGAACTGTTATTTTTGAATTCGTAATGTAACAAGTTAAATGAATCTTCTTGTATAGGTTTCATATATATATATATATATATATATATATATATATGATACTTATTTTCTCAGCCAACTTTTATGTTTTTAAATTTATCTATTTATTTTATATAATTTATATAAATTAAGTTTTAATTTGTGTATACTTTAACATCAGAATTAATTATTATTATTTTTAAATGTATTATTCAATGATAAAACTTGTTTGCCTTTTTGTATTATAGGGCTTCACTCACATACTTTAAATTAATTAATTTATTAAAACTAGTTCAAATGATACAAAAGTTAAAACTAAAGAAACAGAGTAATCCATTTAACGTGCTAAATTTGCTTGATACTTTATATAATTTGAATTACTATTGTAATTTATAGAATTGTTATAGTAATACATCTTTTGTAAATTGTATTTAGAGTTATAAAAAATAGTTGTTATAAACACAAAAGTCAAGAAAATAAACATCTCATGTTAAACGAATCATCCATTTTATATATATCATATTTTTAGTGTCCAAATCCAGTGTGCACGTAATAATTTCGTAATTTATAGTATTAACATATAAATAATCTCATAAAAAATTAAGTTTGTTTTAATTTTGAATTGAATAATATAATATATTGAGTATGATTAAAGTATTTTTGTAATTAATTAAATAAATTTAACAATCTGTACACAACATACAATAAGAATAATATATTATTGTATACATTTTACATTTACATTCTGCATAATGAAGAATCAATCCATTAATAGTACCTTGTAGATGGTAATTGCTATTTTTGGAATGTTAGATGGCCAGTTTCTTTTAAATCTCCTAGTTTAAATAGAATAGTATAACTTAAATTTTAACCCAAGATGTATTTAGAAACACAAAAAAAAATACGCCCTATAAATTTAAGCTAATTAGTGATCAGGAAATTATTATATAGATACCAATATATTTCTGAACTTAATATTTAGTTGGATGAGATGCTCACTTATAGGCCATAAATGTACAGATATATATATATATATATACGATAATTATATTTATAAATTAATTAACTAATGCTAGAATTTAATGGTTTAATCTAAACATAAGATACAATATAATGACATAAAGAGTTTCAATAATAATATCATATACATTTTTAACGATATCAAAGCAAATTAACGTGAGATTGAAAACACTTATAGTGCTATTTTTCACTAAATTTTAAATTACGATTTTTATAATTGGCCAAGTTTTATAGTTTTATAACAATTAATATATAATTCTAAGATAGATCATATATTATCATACGTTTACAAATACATTTTTGACTCTAATTTGTATGATTTTTTTTTAGATTTACTTTATATATAAATATATTATTTGTCATTTTGTCACAAAAAATATTAAAATTTAAAATTTAGAAGTCATGAGTGTATACTTATAATTATTTCAATAGACTTATATTTATGCAAGTTTTATACTCGGACCAAAAAAGTCAGAGCAAAATAAAATGTGAAAAATGGTATTCTATACGTAAACAATTGTACAAGTATTATATTACATATATCATATGATCTTGATTCAAAATACCATATAATATGTAGTATACTCATGTTCTAAAGATCAACTTAAAGTTTACTCGTGTCTTACACTCATGAATCAAGCATTCACGTCACTTGTGTGTTAAAAGTCATTAAAATAAAAATTAAATGATTTCTAATGCAAATAGTATATATTTATAAATTAAAAACAAATGAATATATATATTGTGTTTAGGTATATATGAATGTAAGAAAATAATAAACATGTATTATATATATATAATAAAAAAAAAACACGAAAACGAACTTTCCTGTCACATGCAATAACTATAAGACGACGGCATAATATATAAAGGATAGAAATAAATATAAATTAAAAAAATCGTGTTTTGTGCCTGACATACAAAAGCTAACAGTAAAAATGTGTGTGTGGTTTCTTAAGTCATTTTTTTTTTACCAAACATTATGCATAATAAAGTATGGCTCACCTAAACTTTGTCGTGGGTGAGTCATCATATTATGGAAAGCCATTTCGTCATTCAACATCGGGTCACCTTTCAAGACATAAATTACCATAGCTCACAGTTTTAAGATTAAAATATATTTCGTAACACTAACATATTATACACAATATGTACGTGGATAAATGAAGTAATAGAGATGAGAATTGCCAGAGATTCGATTAAACTGCCATGCAATTGTCCGTGAAGATAATATTGTATTTTGTATTTTTGATGTATTATACCGATTCGTTTAAACACAAAGTGATTTATTTTTGTTTCGAAAAATTTCAATTTGATGATGAACTATTTCCCTGGGAATGTTCGATAAGAACTCGAATAAAGTGCATTAAGAAGTTTTTACTAACGGAGTTCAAAGAATAGTAGTTGAAAAACGATATCAAAAGCTGCTCAATTCCTTAATTAAAAACAACAAAATTAAAATACGTATTTTGTCACGTCTCGTCGAATGAAAATAGTATACATACTACAGCAAACAGTCACAGGATTAGTTTTCGATAGACATCACAATAAAATAAACAATTATTATTATTATTATTATTTTTTTTTTTTTTGTATAAAATAAATCGCATCAGAAGGAAAGATGATATTTAAATACTGTGCATAATTAAATACATTAAAAATAATTATATATAAATTGGTATAGTTATTTTAATGACATGTTGTGTATCGGTCACGTATATGTAATATCTACGAATTACGATAAAGAAACATTTACAAAATGCGATATAAACAACACTATATAATTATACAAAATGTCTACAATGAAGTTTATGAAACGTTTTCTTTTTTCAAATATATGTGACATAAAACTAAATTAAAACAATCTGGTTTATGATCGATATAATATGTTTATGATCTTTACACTGCATTTTATCCATTGACAACTAAATAACTACTATTTGAAATCGTATATTTAAATCTATATTATAAAATGCTCATAATATATACGTCAGTATTTCTTTGAGCTAACAGTCTGTATTATACTTATGATCTAATTCTATTCAAAATATTTACTAGAATAGACATCGTTTAAGTAACCAAACGTAATTTAAGCCAGATGTACGAATATATCTGGCCTCACGGTACCCCAAATCATGTCAAAAGAGAAATAAACTTTCGCTTTCAACGTAAAATCACGTGTTTCTACCTCAAAATTATCAAATCTCTAAAACGATATTGTTTACAATGTACTCTGGAAAATACCGAAATTAGCTATATAGTTGTATTCGAGTTTATATAAGTACATTTTCATGAATTCATTACATTTTATTTTGTTAATTAATTATTTTAACTGCAAAAAAGTACTTAAAATTTACATAGTTTTCTTTTTATAATACCTGAATAAGATTTTATATAAGATTTAAAATAAACTCACTTATTCCTATTTAAATAAAAAGTCTATTTAGTTTCATAAAATGAAGAACGCTTGTAAATAAAATATGATAGAATTTGTATTTTAAAAATAATATGATAATATCTAATAAACTAGGAATCTAAACAATATTTTATTCGAAATTTCTTTCATAAATAACAAAACAAAATGTCAGATATTTTTTTTTAATATACAACTACTGGACTTTTCTCCATGTTTTTGACAACATTGTATAGCAAGTTTGAACAAATACATTTTTGGGTTGGATTCATTGTGTCATAAATATATAAACCATAATGTTGTATTATTAATGTACAAAGTTTGAACACAAAACGAGAAAATCGTATTATCTGAGACGTATTGTAGAACATACAAATTATTATGCTCGCAATCGACGTTTAAAATTAATTAATTTTAATTTTTTATTATGTAACGCTTCAGCTTTATCTGACTTTAAAAGACAGTTGTGATATATTATATTATGTGCAAGACTATGATCAAAATACTGTTTGGACTTTCTGCATTTTAGAAACACATCAATTGGTAAGTTCATTACAAAAAGTTCTATTCAGTTATTATTATTATTAATAATTTAAAATGTTTTAAAAGCAAAAAGTTTGTGAGAGACTCGGGTTTAATTTAAAATTTTCGCAGGTGTTATCGATTACAATATAACATTATATAACATTTTATATTATTAATTGTGTAAATTATGCACACATAAATGAGTTCACTTACCTAATGGTCGCTCTAAAGTTTTTGACGGAGTTCTGACGACCGGCAATGAGCTCCTTTGCTTGTTACCTCTTCGGAACCCGGTTGAACTGGTTTCCACTTCGGACATTATGCCTGGGTCGTCATCGAACAGCATCCCAGTTACCGGTGGATATCCTCCTCTAGACGCTGGAGACTGTAAAAAAACAGAAAGACCGTTTAAATCCGTTGTAATAATCTACATTTGATTCAATTCATAATAATATTCATATTATGACGCTTTAACGTTTAAATAAAATATCGAAACTTAATAATAATATAAAAAAAGCGATTCATATTACAAAATAAAAGTACTCATCTGTTAAACTTCATGCGGAACCGTATAATAATTATAATATAAATTAAAAACTAATATGCACCTATTATGTGAATCGTGACCTGTCATATCACACTGTGAATCTAGTCACAGAACAAAAATGTCCGGTGTAACCTTGGCATAACGTGACTATTAGTGAAAAATAAATCGACCAAAAATATTCAATATGTTAATAGCTGGGATGTATTTAAAAATTGATTGCAAAAATATGTGAATATATTTACGTAATATAAATGTATAAATATTAAGAAAAATTTTATAAATCGTAAAATAGAACAAAAGACGTAAAACAGTACAATACATTTTTTTAGCTTACGTAGCTATAACATATATTCTTGGAATTTTATAAAAATTCAAAAATCTCCAATTACAATAACCTGCAGTTACCATGCACTGAGAAATGTCCGATTTTATATTTTAGTCGTAGTAGTCAAACTTTAAGTTGTGTTATTTTTTTGAAGTATCTTTAACGTTCTATTGACGCATTAGTCAAGACAACGGACAAGCACCCTCATAAAAAAGAATAACCTACGTACATTTCCAAAATACGTGATGGATCAAAAGTAAAATATATGAAGCTATAAACATACGAATGTTATTTTTATAACATCGTTGTAGTAGATGGAAGTAGAAGTACTTTCAAAACAAATGTACAATGTAGTTGTAGTATATTATAATATTATCTTTATAAAAAGTAAAAAGTTACGTAGTGTAGTCATTCAAAAATATTTCAAACTCCAAGAAACAAAAAAAAAAATATGTTTTAGTTATTTCAATCAAAAATACAATAATTAATTGGCTTCATAGACCGTATAAAACGCATGAAATGAATTACATAAGTTATCGAGAATAGTAAATTCTTAATCAATTATTATGTGTTTGAAATTCTATTTATTTTACGGTTGAAAAAAAATTGATTAAAAATCAAATAGAGCTAAGTAAACAAAGGTTATTAAAAAACCAGCACTGAGTATGATTCAAACATAATTTTATTTTAATTAACTGGAACATACAGAGTCGTTAATTTAATTATAAAAACAGTTAAAACTGTTATCAAACACGTTTGTATTGAAAAAACGTACTGAAACTTCAGTGAGAAAATTAATAATATTATTATACAAATATCCGTAATCGTACTAATATTGGACGATGACTTACTTTTTTCCGTTGCATTTTCATTCCCATCTATAATAGCAGCATACACCGCAAAGCAAACAAATAGATGGCAATAAAACAACAACAAAACATTCATTTAGTAACGATAAAAGCAATAGCACGATATACATTTATTATAATAATGGTATTTTTTTTCATTTATGCAAGGTTGGCACGGTAATAATATATTTAGCAGAGTGACGGTTGGACCGATTTAAAACACGTCGGTCGTTATACACCGAGTTGTATCTGTGCATACGTAGCTAAATATATTAGTAATATGTATGAACTATGTTTAGATTGAAATACGGAAATTGACGTTCGTCAGGCGACTCACCTCCAAGTCCATGGACCTCGTCAGGGCCGGTTGATAGTTGTGATGTTGATCGCCCGACAGAGTGTGACGTCGGGGATCGTCTCTCCTCGAAGACCGGCCACGGCGGAGTTCATCACCTGCAGAAACAACACCATATGAATGCAAACAATCTTGTAACAGGTCCGTAAAAATTGATATTTTTGTACTTGAGAGCGGACCAGGGATACAATCAAGAAATTTATTTCCATTATATATTTCTTTCTTTCATAATTAACATGCATTTTATTATCATAAAAAAAAATTATAACGGTACTTAATAATCATTATTTATTACCTAGGTTGGTAAAATAATAAAAATCAAATATAATAAAATGTATTTAGATTAGTATTAATAAATTAGGTACTATGCTGTAATGGAGGGAGGGGCATGAGCTTATAACCCGGAACCAACCTCTTTGGTACACAACTAGAATAGATCTGATCTCGACGCATGTGAAAAGATTCAGCACACACGACGTGTGTTCGAATGTTTTGTCACTCAACATCGATAAACTGCAGCCATATACACAATACATCCTAGGTTCTAAGGATTCCTCTCTAATAAGGGTGTTGATACTCTATTGGTTGATGAATGAGTAAATACTTTCAATAGTTTAATGAATACCTAATATTAAGCATTTTTTTTTTTTACAAAATAATTATTATTTTCATAGTATAGGTACGAAATGTTACGAGAAAAATGGAATTGAAGAACTTATCTGAACCACTTTCGGTCACATAAGTCCTGAATATGCTGTGCATATAACATTTTAATTTTAGATATTGAGTGAAGTGATGAATGTATTGATTTTACAATGTTCAGTGTTTCTTTTTTTGTGTCTATCTTTACGTTTTGGGGCAGTAAAAGTGTTTTGTTTTTCTTCATCAGCATGTTTTCTGGTAGGAAAGTGAATAATATACCTAGTTAGTACTTTGGAAGATCAAAAGTAAAATATTTTCAATAGTTATTAAACGCAATGGGAAAAAACAAGAATTTTTACGCAACTCAAAATTTTGACAAAATCGATTTTGTTTCTTGGTGTAACATACAAATAATAACTGTAGATATATGAAATGTTCACCAAAAATGTATATTAGCATTTTCTATACACCATACAATTTTCAATGTATTTTAATACTTTTTAAGCTATTTATAGGCATATTCAAAAAATTTGATAATTTAAGACAAAGTTCTTCAAAACTTATTGTAATGAAAATGTAAAAAAAAAGGTGAACGTAAACCCATAATAGTTTTTTTAAGCATCTAATGTTAGAATTTCGACAAAATACGACCAAATCACAAAAATATGCATTTTTTATTTTATTTAGAAATTCATTAAAATGTTTGTGTTTAAACCTAAGATTTAAAAATTTAACACAAGAATCTATATAAGTTTTTCTACTTTTCACTAAAAAAAAAAAAATGTTTACCAGAAGTTCAAACAATCTTTTTATGAGAATTCGAAATTAGACAATGTATATTCACCCGTAAACTACCAATTTCTCAGAGAACGATTTTCTTATTTTGTTGTAATTCAAAAACAAAAAACTGTATTTTCATGGTTGATTTTTATAGACATTTTAAGTTTAATTGTTGACAAAATTAGATTTTTAAATGAAGAATAACAATGTTAGTTATTTTGTTGTACTTTAAAAATATTTTTCTCGGATGATTGAAACTTTTAAAATATATTATTATAGTTTATACACTCAATGGTATTTTCAAATTCAATGTTTTTGACAAAAATCCATTTAAGCTATTGTTTTATTAATAGTAAAATGGTTTACTTCAATAGCAATAATATCATAAAATATACTTAGTAATGTAGGCTGACAGACCATTTACATTCAGAATCGTTTTTCGTATACGATGATTTATATCATTGAATTGAAATTTAATACATCCATTATACAATTACAGTAACCCACTCGACACCTACTGTACGGTACTCGCTTACCAACCTTTCTGAGTATGTATTTAAACGGCAGCTATAGTAGTATAGATTAAAAATGATTATTTTATTAGGATTGCTGTAAATATTATTTGTTAGTAGTTAAGTGCACTTTGGTAGTATTTCCTACTGTAGTGCTGCACCATTAACGAAAAACCTATTTATTATATTTCTATTTTATAAATATTTAATAATACCACACATATGATAGTATAATAGTAAGTCATTTATTATTCATGATTGATTTGTATAATATTAAAATTATAATGTGTTACAATTTGTAACTTACAAACGCTAAAATCGATTAATATGCATAATGTTGACGTCATTGTATCTTGTCACAATCGATTATCAATTAGTATTACACCAAGCGTTTGAAGAAGATAAAACGTTATCCTATGCAAATTACCAGAATATTTTATATTGCTCTCAATATAATATTTATGAATCGGGAAATATTTGAGCTAAATGTCTTGAATATAACCGTTTAAGTGAAAAACAGATCTATGGTATTGGTGTATATTAAAAATATATGTGAAAACCATAAAATATTGTATATATACCAAATACATCGTGTTATAAACCAATAGAAATAATTTTACGATCACAGAAAACATTAAACAAATATGACATGATAATAAAAAAATACCTAGATACTTAAAGTTAGACGTTTTATAGAGATGTGGAATACATGTTCAAAACCAAGTATATACGTTACGTTTTAAATGTATTTTTACTAAACATTTTATAACAAAAATGATCTAAATCGTGAAATGTAGGAAGTTGTCATTAGCTAATAGGTATATATTATTTATAACTTGTTTCCGCTATGCAGTACAGTATATTTAATTTAACTTATCAAATTATATTATTTGTATTGCCATCACTAAAATTATAAAATTTCAAATACCAATAAAATGTACGTAAAAATGTTGTATAACATAAAAAAAACAATATATCAATAACTAATACAATCAAACATTTTATTAGGCTTTTAAAGTGTTTTATTTTCAATTCACAGTTATAAGTTAAAATAATATATTAAAACCGATAAAGTAATATACTAACATTATAAAATAATGAAAATTTATTTCGTAAATTTTAAATTAAAAATGGATTTAGTTTAAAAAAAATTATATAACTATTGTCTTAAATGTAAATATCCAAATTACTATAAAAATATGAGTTCCCTAATCTATATTAAAATCATAAATATTCATTTGGCTTAAAATAAATTTAAAAAAGGTCAGTAAGTGGATACTATTTTACTGTACAGTAGATATCGTGTGACTCAATTTCATGGATGTGTTAAATTTTTATACAATGATATAATTGTATACAAAAAACGATTTTGAGTGAAGACTGTCTATCAGCCTACATAACTAAGTGTATTCTATGATATTATTGCTATTCAAATAATTAACTTTACTATTAATAATACAGTAGATTGAATTAATTTTTACAGAAAACATTGCGTTTAAACATTTAATTAAGTGTATAAAATATAATAATATTATATACTTTAAATATTTCAAACACTCACAAAAAATATTTTTCAATTGCAACGAAATTAATAACATCATTATTCTTAATTTAAATATTTAATTTCGTTCAAATTTGAACGTAAAATGTCTATAAAAAATTATAATTTTAATAGATTTTTTTAAATTTTGTTTACACTATAAACTACTAACGAAAAATCTTATTTTCAATTTTCAATCCTTAGTTATAAAAACTGAACATTTTATACATTTTTAACTACAAAACAATTTGTAAATGTTTAATGATGAATTTTGGTCAAAATTTAAAATTTAAATGCTTATAAAAAAAATTGTCCCTATGTATTTCTATTATTTTTGATCTGCTATTTTAACAACTTATGAGTAATCTTATAATAAATTATCAAGAAATTTGACCCAACGAAATTTTTTTATCGATATTTAAAGAAAAAAATTTTGAAATAATCAAAAATTTCTTAGGCCTACAATTAGCTCAAAAATTGTAAGAATATTTTAAAAAATTTTTAGTGTATAGAAAATGATAATCTAACTATTTGTAAAAATTTTAAACGTCTTTAATTATTCCTTTTTGAATTATATCAAAATAAGAAAAATGTTTCGAGAGAAAACAGGTGAATATCCAATGTCTAATTTCAAACGCTCATAAAAAATTACTTTGACTTTCCAGTAATTTTTTTATTTTAGAAAAGTAGAAAAACTCATAGAGATCCTTGTGCTAAATTTTAAAATCAAAAATAAAATACAAAATTTTGTGATTTTTACGTATTTTCTTAAAATGTCAACCTTAATGCTTATAAAAAATTATTAGAGACTTACGCACAACTTTTTTTTTTAATTTTCACTTACAAGTTATAAAGAACATCGTATTACATTTGCAAGATTATTGACTGTCTGAAATGATTTTTATCGGTAATAATAAAAAAAAACCGAAATTTTATTATACTTATAAATAGCTTAAAAAAGGTCAAAATATTTTGAAAATACTATGGTGTATAGAAAATGCTTATATAAATATTAAATGAAAATTTCAAGTATTTACTGTCATTATTTCTTTTGTTACATTAAAAATAAAAATAAGTTAAAAATTTGCTTTTGACCCCCCCCCCCCCCCCAAAGTACCAATTAGATTCACTTTCCTGTCAGAAAATATTCTAATTAAGAAAATTGGAACACATTTACTACACTAAAATGTAATGACAGACACAAAAAAAAAAACACACAACACAACATTGTAAAATCAATACATTAATCACTCCGTTTAGAATCTAAAATATAAAGATCGTTATAAACAATATTAACATTGAATGGTAAAAATATTAAAAATACGAAATTACCTAACAAGTCATTTTGTTTTTTTATTAAAAAAAAAAACAAAACCTTAAATAATACTTTAAATAATTATTAAGGTTTTGGGCTCGATTTTTACCGATATATGTTATAATAAATTACTATTATAATTTATAATTAAACTACAACAAAGATATAATTTCTAACACGGCACTTTGTGTAGACAATTTTGATACACGCTGTTGCTAAATAGTAACGCATATAATATATTATGTTTTACAATATTTTTATTATACTATAATAGTATAATATTATTGTATCACGTATGTTTTGTAAAATCATCCAAGTTATAGATATGACATGAATAATTCATGATGAATTCATAATTCTGTTTATAATTAAAGTACAATATTTGAACAAACAATGATTATTATAACTGCATAAATTTTTATTTAAACTTTTAAGTACCTATGTAATTAATTTTAAGTATGTATTAATTAATTACAATACTTCCAAAAATTATTATTTTTTTTAATTTTATGTGCATAGAAATAAGTAAGATTTAGGTACATTTTTTGCAAAATCTGATACTGATAATTACTTATCTATAAATAAATATATAAATAAGAATATGTTTAAAGTCTTGAATAACCGAATTATTAAATGAATAAATATAAATATTTGTGTGAGAGAAGAAAAATATAATACACTGGCAGAAAAATGTAAGCCATACGTCAATTTCATAATTATTTAATATCTTATTGATGGTTATACTTAAATAATTTTGACTTTTAATTTGAATATTTAAAACTAAATATTAAAAATATGTTTTATGTATAATATATCAAACATTTTTTTTTTTAATCGATAGATCATATTTACTCACATATAATTAAGTACGATTTTTTCATGAGCATATAATACATAATTAATAATAGAATATTGACTATGAAGGTGCTAACTTATCTGAAAATCGATACAGTTTGACGTAAATGGATTGTTCGATTAGCGACCACTATTAATATCAATACAATTAAACGAATTTGTAATAACTGACGGAATCAGGTCACGATAAATAAAAAACAAATATTTATCTTCACACCATCGGACGTCAGTAATTCGACGACGTCCTTTTTTCCGCCTCCACAGTAGTAGCATCGAAATATATTATTATACTTCAATAATGAGACCATCTAGGCTACACATTCTTATAACCATTGACAAATCGAAGAGCAAATAGTATAAAGAAATGATCACTGTATATAAATATACAAGCACTTTTTCATCATAACAATAACTCAACTTATATACAAAGTAGTGAAAAAATATATAAATCATTTAAAAAATGTTATGGAGTAGATTTGCACAAAAACATATTTACAAAAAGATAAAATCAAAGAAGGTAAAAATTCGAAAATGAAAAAAAAACACCGATGACACCATCTGTACAGGAATATAAAAAAAATTTTAAAAATGTACTGGGCAAAGTCTAATGATACAAAATATAAAAAAGCAGTAACCTAACAACAAATATAATAAAATAAAATAATAGTCATTACTGTTTTATTTTTCAAATGTTCATTAAAAAGGATTGTCTGTATGGCTGTATATTTGTTATATATTATATAGACTCAAAAACTAAAATATGGAATATTTGTTTTTCCCATTTAAAACATTCATATGAATTTATGAAAGGAGAAGAATCACAAACACCGATATCCTACTGTGTGTGCGATAAGAAATGTAATTTATTTTTTATTGAACTGAAAAAAAAAATTAACAACAAAGGTTATTAGTTTTTGGTTTTAAAGCATAGTACTTAATATGTATTTGGCTATATATATAAAGTAAACAATCGTTATATATTCTAAATGTGAATTGCAGTATTATAAGAGTGTTGATTTAACAATTAAATGGCCGATATTTGTATTAAAATATAATAGTCTTAATAGCCACAATAAAACGGCATTAATATATTATACAATATTATATTATATTATTATCATTCACAATGGTTTCAATAGGTTTTGACAACAACTACGATATTTCAATATCGTTCGTCTCATCGAAAGATGTTATTAACATTGTTATATATATATATAACAATATATATATATATGTATATATACGTCATAAAACACAATTTATTCTTAATTATCGCAAAACTATTATACAGTAGCGAATGGTGTACGTTTTTATGTAACTAATCCTCTTAATGATTTACCGACTACCATTCTCATCGCTTGCGTTTACTTTGACAAATTCATTTACATACCATGCCGAGGCCTTTTAGAATATATAATATATTATATACATACATAATTATTCGTGTATGTTTATGTACGGGTAATTATTTTAACAGTAAACACACATTAACTCAAAAAATACTTATATTTATGAAAACATTCCTTTTGCATAACTTAAAGTCTTTACAGAACTACATTTTTTTTGAAAAAATATATATTTTTACTAGCTAGATATTTGTTATTGTTATAATGTTTTAAATTTTTGAATGATGACATATGCCTTTAATTTCATAAGTAATAACTAATCAGTATTTAAAATATGTATATTTACATTTTGCATTTTTCGGGGCATCCATATGCCACTCCATTTTGCTCATCAAAACTTTAATACTTATAAATTATTACTAAGTAACTACTCGTTAAGAATTTTATTTTCATAAAAATAATATTCAATGAAAATTTCTGCTTCGAGGTACGAAATTGAAAATATATATTGTCATACAAAAAAGAAAAAACTTAAAAAAAAATTATAAATGAAAAAAAAAATATTTTTTTCAAAAATGTGAAGTTTTGTAATTACTTAAAATTATATAAAAATTGTGTTTTCAAAAATGTTGACTTTTTATGAGATATTGAATATTTAGTGTTAAGTGAATCATCGAACAGATACATCATATAATCTATGAGTTAAGTCGGATCATGAAGCTGAGTCAGTGAGTCGAACTAGAGTGTGATGACTAGCTATTGAATTGTAGAAAGAGGACCTCGAAAGTAGGCGCATAATATAATATCGTTTCGAGGCAAACACTAAATGATTCTGTAGTATATCGTTATTATACATGATGCAAGTTTTAGAATTCAGAACACGATCCATCGTAAATATATTTATTATATATTCTTTTCGATTAGTCAAAATATTAAACGATTTTTAAAAATACTTCGAAAAGATCCGTTTTTGGTTCCATCTAACGACTTACTTTTAAAATTGGAGCCCGCTATATCGAATGTTATCTAAATCCTTTCGACACAAATTTACTTTGTAATTTCACAACAAACGCATAAGTAGGAAAGATATTGCCGAAAAGACGTAGAACACGTTACTTAATTACTGCTAGTTATATACATCATAAAGAATTACGCATTTATTAATATATTTTAAGTGCGGTATATTTTACTATTATATTCATAGTTTTATTGGTAGAAAATTATATCTGAAGGTTTATACGGCACGGTTTTCTAAATCTGATATAAATATAACTACACTTAAATTCCAAACATCACCATAAGCCACTTACATAATGTAATGCCTAGAACGAAATTCAAATGAAACGAAAAAAATCGACCGCTACGAAAAACAAGATTTATATATAATAACTAATTATATTAGATATATAGCTTTACAGCGGTTCTCAACTGTTATGCATTATATTTAACGTCACTACGCCAATCTAGTATTACGAACAATTTAATTCTATAGTTGTTCACAAACATTTGGCGTACATGATATATATATATATATATATATATATATATATATATATATATATACACATAGTTACTAGAAACGTATGTATATGTTTCTAAATGTTGTTATCAATTAAATTTTTATTTTAATTGAACGCTCATGACCCATGGGTTTTTTCATCACCGTAACTATAATGTCGTTATATAATTTTTAAAGTAATTATTGTACCCATTTGTAGTAAAAACAAAAGTTAAATTCTATGAACGTTTGAAACATTATAAGGAGCATTATAATTCCTTAATAATCACAATTTAATACATACTTAATATTATACTATATAATTCTTCATGACGTATGCTGTAAGTAAATATTATGTTTATTATCATTGTAATTTGTAAATATAAAGTATTATTATAAATGATTAATTAAATTTAGTGATGCGTTGTATACTCTATCAGTGTGTAGATTTCTATGACTATAAAATATGTAATATTTGATAAACCATGATATTTTAGTGTAGTTGTGGTAAACTTAACTTTTAAAACTTTTAACACTGTCATTAGATTTTACTCATGTCTTCTCAAGAGTTTTGTCACTGTGTTATATGGCAGTATGTAACAACGTATTATGTGGATGGAAATACTTTAAGAAGCTTAATGGAATTTCACATACCAACACGTAAATACAACGTCATAATACTTGGAAGTTTTGTGCGTCAATAAGTCCTTAAACCAAAGTCAATTGCTTCTAAAGTTATTATTACTATGGAACATTTGTGTACCTTCTGTACACAAATATAGCGAGATGTATGTCAACGATCGTTCTAATAAAGGGGAATAAAAAAAAATAGATATTTACAGAAAAGATTCCTCATTGAAAAAAACATAATAGTCATAAAATAATTTAGTTTCTATCAGTTATTAAAAAGTCTATTTTATGACACTATTTGTACCTCAAACAACATACTGTACTTTTGTTCGTAGTTAAATTGTTTAATTGATTATTTAATTAAATTAAAATTTCTGTTTAGTAAAAAATTGTGTTGATAATATTATGTAGATCGGAGTGGTAGATATATATAAAAAAAGACAAACGTATTTTACTACAACGATATTTGTTGGGAATTGTCAACTCCAACAGCCTTTACTTTCGTTTTTACGAGGGACGGTTTTTGGAAAATAACTACTTACTCTTTTTGCAGAGAGTATCGACCGACTAACGAACATTTAACGTCGATGACGGTTCGGTGGAAAAACTTCGTAGCTGAAATTGACAATGTTAAGGAATAGCTAGAGAGAAAAATAAATCAAAATCAAAATGTGCTAATTATACGTATGGTTAACGTCGTTTTGCCTTTCGACTTCGTAAATCTTTCAACTCGTTATACGAAAAACTATGTCACGTAAAATATTGGATTGCCAATAAATTTTGTTTTTTTGAAAATATCAATTATGAAGTGCAGTAATATTATAATAAAGACGTTAATTAAAGATTTAACTGTTAAGTCACATAGACATAGGCTTATTATTTTATACACGTTTAATATGAATTTGTTTAAACGAAGCTATAAATAGATAATCGTGCCAAAATTTGTGCTCCAAGTTTACAACCAGTGTGTAATGCATCAAATATACTCAAAAAAGATAAGCCTCTTTATGAAAAAAAATTGTTTTAACATTTATAATATTGTATACTTAGCACTTAGTGTTTCAAGTGTATAACACGTGTTACTAACGAGATTTAAAAATGTAAATCTACTATTTGAATAATATGTTGTTAAAGCTGTCAACTTTCGGGGACGAATGGCAAAATATTATTTCATGAGTTTACCAATTGTTTACAAATAAATGCTTTTCAAACTACTACCTTTATAACTAAAGATTTTTTTTATTGAATAAAAATTATATATATGCAGAAAAACAATATTAAGTATGATTTAATTTTTGATTGATTATAATTTTTTTCATCATCCTAAATGCAAATTATATACGTGTGTGTGTGTTCATCACTCATACTGACACGATTGATTTTAACGCCATGTGCAATATAATAATATCTAAATTTTTTTTTATCATTTTTATCATTCATATATTTTTACTTTGTAAAATATTAAAAAAATCACATAACCACTACATGAACATGTGCAAATTATAAGTTAAAGATAGAATGTAATGCATGGTTTTCAGAGAAAAATTGTTCAAGATCCAGAAACACAGAGGTGTAAGCTAATATATTTCGAAAGTTATATTAATTTATACATTAAACTCGCACCGTAGTAAAGGGATATTATACTGTATATTGTGTTTATCCGGAACCATTTATATTATGGTACCTAAACAATGGGTTAAATAGATATAACGAATTATCGTAACACGAAACTCTGACGGTTATTCTAAATACGGATAAGAATAGATTTTATCAGAAATATATTATATATAACCATAAATTTATCATCAACGGAATTCGCTTGTTTTAGTACATTATGTTAAATAGGTAACATTTATAATATTGTATACCGTAGCTGCCATTCCATTTTATAGTTCCTAAAAATATTTTAATTGTAAAACCGTCAATTCATTTTTGCGGTTGTGTTCTGTTCTCATTTATTTTATATTTTTGATATGACTGTTGGATTTAATTATTTAATGTTTCAGCAAAAATTAAGTTAGGTTAGTCGCCTAGTGACGAAAACGCCGGTTTTATGCACATTATGTTTAGTTTTTTAAATCATCAAATTATTGAAAAAATAAAAAGAAACTAAAACATCGACATCTATTATAAAATAAATTTAATATTATAGACTATCAAATATAAAATCATGTTTCTTAAGAGAAATTTATAAGTGATAATTATAGAATAAAACTAGCTATTAAACTTATAATAAAAAAAAAATGTTTGTACCTACTAAGCTAAATATTAGATTATAATATTATCTTTAATAAATTACTGTCATAAAAGTAATATACAACAACTCTTCCATACCCGAATACATTTATGACGCACTTAACTCCGACGAAGACACCATTCAACATTTTTTATTATTTATGAAACATATTAATTTGTACAATTTAGTTTAAATAAATTAAGTAGTAATACAAGCTAATGGTCCTGTTATCAAGGCTTTAACTCGAATAAAAAAAAATAACTCTTCGTTGTAATTTGTTGGTTAGAATGTGTCAACGCATCATTAACATGCATGGAAGTGATCGACATAAAAATTTAAGAATTATAAAATAAATTCAAACTGTTACACCGGGAAAAAAAAAATTTGGAAAACATGCGTTTAGTATGTCAATCTCACTGCGGTGGAATTTGCTGTAGCATTATATTTCTTTTCTTAGGATGTTCGACAGAATAAATGTTATTGAATAAAAGTACAAAAAAATCTACACCCACACGGACTATGTCAAAGAACATAAATCATAATAAAGTGTAACTACATTTTTTTTTTGGCTTCAATGATGGGTTTTGTATACGTACAAGCAATAAATATACGCGATATTAGAAGGAAAATGTTATATAAGTGGGCGCATAGTATACTTATTATTACGCTAACCTATCTCAAAAAACATATATTTTATACTTATGTAACAAAATGAATAATTTTATTTCAAGTATTAATGAATATTATAATGAATTTGTAGGGAGTTGTCTTAAATAACAGTATTTATTGTTTAAGAATATTAAATTTCAAGATTTTTGTTTTGTAGATCATATATTGAAACAAGAGTACAGAATACATATTACACAGCAGTGACAATGAAGACAATCATAAATGGAAAAACCCAAAAAACTCTTTAAAATATTCTCTTATTCTTATATATTTATTAAATAAGATTAAAAAAAACATTGTTTTTTATAATAAAAGAGTAAGAGTACAAAAGTCTTAAATATCTCTTGTGTGACTTAATAGAATTTATTCATTACACAATGAACGCAAATTATTAATAAATGAAAAATTAAAAACCAAATATAGTTTATTGAAAACCTTTACAATAAACGTTGTTAACATCAATAATAGTATTAAAATATAAAAATGTTTCAAAGTAAAGTCAAGTTAAAAAATAAAAATCTAATTGTAAACTAAAGGTATATGATATTATATTATAAAAACTGTTTTTAAAAGCTTATATTATTAAATGAAATATTGTTTGCACATTCAATATTATTGAATTTTTTCCTATCGCAAAAAATTCAAAATAGATATTATAATAATATAATAATATGTAATAAATAATTATTATTCGTCACACGTACGTATTTAAATATTTAATTAAAAACATTATTATGATATATATATATATATATTATATATCTTATTTTGTTATTCAACATGACACGTGAGTATAGTAAATACGTTAACACTTTAAACTAAATTTGGCAATATTAATGTGTGTGTACAGGAAATATAATTTTATTACTATAATATTATAATTAACGGAGTACATAATAGCCATACATATTTTGGTAGGATTATTGTTTATATAATAACACAACGAACTTTAATTTATAGAGCCCGTTATTAAATAAACTCCTTTAACATAGGCACTAGCTCTTTAGAATTCGACAAATTTTAGATTAAAAATCTATTATCTATTTATACTGCCGTATAAAATGTCGATAAAGCATGTTTTGACAGATTTTCTAAAAAATAAGTTGCTAATAGACATACCGTGAACATCTTTTCCTATTAATCAGAAAGAGTATTGCTACTGTAATTATGTTACATTATGGGACATAATTTAATTTACTTACGTAAATTAAATATCTATGAATTCCAATAGAAAGTAATTAACAAATTATTATTTTATCTCCTATAAAACTATATAGAAAATTTAGTCGTTAGATGGAAACGTGGAAATGTAATACCACAAATACGAGAGACAATTGAGAAAACCGTTTTTGAGTAAAATATTATTTTAACAAGTTGAAAAGAATATTATTTTATTTTGTGAATAATTTGTAAAAAATAATTTAACTTAATATGTGCAGGCAAGTACTAATATTATTAGTTATTAGTATTACTTTTTAAATTAGTATTACATATCAAACGTAAAATGTTGATTCTACGGCATCCTGCATAGGCAACTAAAAGTATACCATTATAATCTAATAATATACTAAAATAACAGCGAGCACGGTGTATCGGACAAATCAGAAACTCACGCCGAATATATCTAACTACCAAAATTGATGCACGCCTTACACTTAGTCGTTTTTGTACAATTTATAAAAATGACAAATAACCATTATATTGATGTTAATTATTCGATCCCGTGCTCCCTGTTAAAATATAATATAAACGTATAGGTGGGTAAATCAATTTGGAGTCAGCAACGTGATAAATATCAATAGGTACACTAGATAATGATTTCAGATTTGTAAACATATTATATTAAAGTCACATTTTTTTCTTTAGCCTCTTCCGTTGTTAATGTTAAATATTTTAAAAAAGATTTTGTTTCATTATTCTAACGAGATTTTAGATTGCAAAGTGCAAATAACTTGCACGGCTTCATGGCTTTATTCCTTATATATTTAAATTTGAGATCCAATTTTGGTGGAAGAAAAACCTAATTTCAACCAGAATATGCAAAAGACGTAGCAATGTATTAAATGCAATGGTTGTGTTAGACTATAGTTGGTTAAGTAAAAACTAAAAGGTTTGGAATATACGATCAGAATCTCAATACTATTTGGTGGGATTGGATGTGATATATATAATATAGAGTATTAGGTTGTAAGGGAATAACACAAGATAAAAAATTCTCAGCAATAGATTCTTTTTAAGTGCCATAAACCTTCCTCAACATAAATTCTCTTCACGATTTCAATTTCAATTGGTCATAGTTCTATTTATTAATTTATATTAATATTATACATAATACAATATTAAGAAAAATAACTTCATCAAGATACATCAATGGTACATATTCTAAACATTTTAATGTTTCTTCTTATAATCTCGTTATTTTAACTTTTAAAATAGTAACAATATAGTTTGGAATACAGTTATATACTTATATACAATAAATAGTTGAACGAACATTTTTAAAGTTGTACGAAAATACATTATTATATAGTGTATTACATTTACGTCCTAAAAATATCTGAACGATTTCATATTAACTAGAGTAGGTCACTCATGGAAAATGCCTACTTGGCTCAATAGTCGATTCAATCAAAAGCTAGAGTACCAATTGTATATTCATATACAACCAGGACCAGTCGATTTTTAGACATACTCACGCGGTCCTTAAAGGTTGTAAATTATGCATAGTTTTTGATATACTATTAGTTTTTTTTTTTTTTTTGTATCCTTTGGTAACTTTGGTTATTCGCATACATATTTAATTCATGATAGGTAACTAGCTAGATATACTCTACAAAATAGTAATTCTTGCCTCCTGCGCCTTTACCTCACATAGAATACCTTCCTGTTCAATTGAACCAAACATATGAAATAGTTTTAGGTTAACCAAATACATCAAGATATATATTATATTCTGTTATCTGATTTGTAAAATTGCACACAAAATACAAACTTATACTTTATTCAGAATAAGAGCGGTACCAGGTGGCCGACTTATACGCGTGGGCGTGGCTTTGTTCCAAAGTTTTACCTTGCGCGCCAACGTTAGTGAAAAAAGCACCTGATCGTCGCTGACAAAAACCAGTCACCGCTCGGTACCACTCTTGTTCTGAATAGAGTATAAATATTTTATTCTTTATTGTTTCATGAATCGTACTTACTACTTAAATAATTTCAAATATTTATGCTATTTATGATGTTAAGGTGAAGTCAAACTCAAAATTAATTAATATATTTTACAATAGGTCGTTTATAGTAAAAAATTATACTAATGCAATAGTGATGTATGCAAATTACTTTTTTTTCAAGAATTTATAAAATAACCTAAGTTCTAAAATAAAAATTATGCTATAGCATCTATTGTTACTTAGAAAACGCAGTAATAAGGGATATGTTTATATTTAAATAATTTAAATGTTTTATACACAACCAAAGAAAATAAAAAATATTACGAGTAGTTTTAAAAAATACAGAATTATATCTTAATAATTATTTTAATCTATAATTTATCTATATTTATTACCATTTTAGAAATAGACTTCTAAATATATCATATTATTATCTTTAACATATTTTTATCGACATAATAAAGTAAATTAAACAATCTGAATTTAGTTATTTAACAATATAACATTAACCATAACTTTAATTGGTTCTATTTAAATGTTGAAGTATAACTAAACTACATTAAAAAAAAAACGGTAATATGTTTTTCCTAACTTATCTCAAAAATGTTTTAATCATCTTTATCATAGTTAAACAAAAATCATGTTTTTACTCAAACTTTTATTTATTATTAAAAATTTAATTTTTTACTAAGGACAAATCCATTAAGCACATTAAAAAAAAATGTATGATATATCTTTTTCTCTAAATATTAGATTATAACTTCATACTTTTGAAACTTCGTGAATATACAAAGAAAAAAACTATTGAAAACAAATATGTAAGTAGAAGATTTATGAATTTTATTAATGATATTTATTTAATGAGCAATAATAAAAAAATGTTATATACATTTTTTAAAAAATTAAAATTAATAATATTATATGTATGTACATCGTCAATTATTGCAATTCAAAGTTTTAAGTTATTTGTTTGTTTAAATATAATAATAATATTTTATAAACTCATTTTGATTTATTATATAATCAATAGTAATAAAAAAAAAGTGTAGTGATATTTAGTAAAAATATTTAATAGTACTTAATAATAATATTATGATATTCCACATTATAAAAATAATTGGGAATAACTAAAAAAAATACGAACAATCATTTATTATTGAATTCAAATTCAACAAATCCATTACTACAATAGGTATTCAAAAACGAGATACACTCAACTTCTAATAACTCTATAGAGCAGTTACAAAAATCACAATAAATATATACCAAAAATATTTAACGATAACATTATTTGCATATTCTAATAATATAAAGTTAATTTTAAAATTATGTTGCAATTATTTTTAGCAAACTTTACAGAATATGTATTCAATGATAACAAATGAATAATTTTAATAGTTTAAGCTTACAAACGACCACCCAACTAAAATAAGACATGTCTAAAGTGTAGAAACTTATATATATCGTATTATCGTTATAATATTAAAAACAACAAATAATAAACTGATATATCAGTCTAATACAAAATATTTGAAAGAGAAAACTTAGTGCACAATATGTGAGATTATACTAATAGTCAAAAATATTATACTAACAGATTAACATATTATACTATCAATGCATCAACGACCTAAAAAAATACAACATTTCACAATATGAACAAAGCATTAGGATCGGACACCAAAAATATCACATATATGATAACCCTTCTTAAGAAAACACGATTTATACAATAAATTTTAGCAATCATAGTTGTATAATAATATTAATGTATGTATTTTATACATTTAATTAACTTTATTATGAATTGATTGTTAACTTTATATATATAGCCAACCATCGCATATTGATTGAAAACCAAAAACTAATAACCTTTGATGTTGATGTATTTTTCAGTTACATTAAAAATAAAATAAAATATGTTTGAAAGATTTTACTGTATTGAACTACTACAGCTCAAAGCGAATATCGTGTGGAAAAAAATAAACAACATCGTGCGTTTAAAATACTATATACATTCTCGTAGAACATAATATTATCACTATACAAGTATTCACAATCTCAAAGCTGATTGTGTGCACTTAATTTTTACATTGCACAAAATTAACAAATTTTAAAATAATATAATTGTGATTGTCTTGTACACATACTACAACAACTATAATATACTGTACTATATAACATAGTAAAATCTCTCTTGATGGATACCTCTAAATAACGTACATACTTTTTTTTTCTCGAGGACACTTTTTGTAAACTTCAAACTTTCTACAAATGAAACCCTCTGAAAAGCAGACAAAATTTCAATGACAAGGGTGTTCGGTATTCAGAGATTTCACTGGACATATAAAAATATATCGCGAATACGTAAATATCAGCTGCCGTTCATAAACGTCGCGTATATAGGGTCTTACCGCGTCGTCGCCGTTGAAAAAATGATACGAAATTCACGCCGATAAATCCGAGAACGCCACAATTTTCCTGAAGTCATTTACGACTGGTACACGACTTACGTCGACCCGTCGTTGTTACGCCACGTTCACGACCAGTACGTTATCGTACAACTCGTGCCAACCGTCGGCGCCGTCAACCGTATACTGCTCCGCCGCGTTGCGACAAAATCTGTGCCAGCAGCCGGCCGAATGTATTATTGCTTTTTTTAAATTTTTATCTCGTTCCGTTTACCCACCACGGCCGTTAAAATATACAAGGTGATCCGTTTAATGTCCTGTACCAATTTTTCGGTCGATTTTGGTGATTTTTACAATAACTGTTTGCGTTTTAATAGTAAATACTTCAAACCTTAGAAATAATAGTGTTAGTTGTAAAAAAAGAATATTAAGTGTAGATAACGTCGTATTAATAAGTCATATTAGCTGAGACAGTCGCTGTTTAGACGGGACATACTGCATTGTCTCGTAGTGACTGGCCCGCGACATAGCACAAAACGTCGGCACACATTTGGTACACACGTTTCACACGCAGCCACACAACGTTATGCCGATATATATACCTATGGGCATGCGACGGGAAGTCACAGTTGTCGTTTCGAACCGTTGCCAGATTATTTTAGATTTCTTTTTTTTTCGTTAAATCTTGTACACGCAAATTATGATATATAAATAATACTGTATTGCAGCTATAGCGTGGTGTTATATATGTAAAGGTAAGCTTTAGGTATTATATAACTATATAATATGGACGAATACCCGACCGTGATACACGCTCCTTAATGGACATTGATAATAACTATATTTTCTCTCCTACCGAAGATGCTGCACTATATTTATTATATTATACAGGCAAGAAAAAAAAAATTGAGACAAAAACCATTTAACGACGTCATTTTGTTAAATGTCAACAGCATAAAATGAACGGGAGCACATAGAACGTACATTTATTGCATCGAGTTTATATATATAGTACGATTTGGAATTCTGTATAATATAAGAAAGCTAACAGTTCACCACACCATGGTATGACCTCAGCTGTTATCGGGATTATTAAATAATCGCAGTTGTAGAAGGAGGTGTTCAATTTATTACAACTAATATAAAATACAAAAAAAACTTATAAATATATTTATTAATTATAATTTCAGTTATTATAGCGTGGAATATGGATGATATTAAAACTCATCTAAACTCTAAACGCTAATAAATAACAATTAATAGTTTAAAAATACTATTCAATATTCGATATTTATGTTTCCATTATGTATTTTTAAGAATGTATTCTGGTCTAAAAAAATATTAAAAAAATTAGCATTTTATTGGGCTCGCTGCTTCCAATATAATTTTCCTAAGGCTTTCTTGGGAACCTAACTTAGGACTGGCATTGCTTCCTTTTCTTAATTCATATAAGCTGTTTAAACCTGTTTAGTGTTGTAGTAACAAAGACACCAATATAAACATTCATAAAATATTAAAAAATTACTTTCCGAATTTTTATTTTTATACTATTGTAGCTATACAGAAACTAACAATCATACAAACGCCATGTAGGAAACTAAATCCTATCATTATCTTAGCACTTTGACTGTATCCAATTACTGTTTTTTTCCTGCTTTTTGATATAAATTAGAAATAAAGAAATGCAATGCCATTAGGTACATCTCCAGGCATAAAATTAATTTATATACACATAGAGAACTGCAGTAATAAGCAAACAACAAATCTGACAAGAAATCGATAATATGGGATAGGAGATTAAAGTAAAACTTTCTATATTAGGTACTCTATAGTACTATACTATATTCAGGTGTATAAATAATTTAACGACACTTTATTATTTGTATTATAATAAGTATAAAAGCATGCAACAAATGATATTTATTGATTTGTTACCTTGTCATTCAATATTTGCTACCCTATCGGGATAAATATTCACTGTACTCATTATCAACATACTAACATATTGCTTACAAATATCATCAATTATTGGGTGAAAAATCTAATCGAAATTAAAATTATAATTATAAACTACTGATAATAATAAAAAAATCTTCAAGTTTGGTGAACTATCCATCAAATTATCAAACATTTTACCACCGTAAATAAAAAAAAAAAACAAAAATTTGAATGTCTATACCTAATTATCTAAAACAAAAATATTTTGATACTTATAAGGTATCTAGAAAACTATAGTATATAAATGTTTGGAAAAAATTTGAAGTCATTTTTCTGCTTTAAAATGTGTCTATATACACAAAAATAAACATAACATTGTAAAACCATTATGTAGATACATTTGTCACCTTATTCAAGATAAAACTTTTGATGAATACATAATATTTTAGTTTACTACCAAATATAATTATTATTGGACATTTCAATAATAAACAAATACAAGTATTAATTAAATAAAGTAATTATCAATAAAATTTATTTTAAATTTTTATTTTTACCTACACTTTGTGAAAACAAAATTTGTTTAAACATAAAAAAAAATGTATTGTAGATTATTTTAAAAAAGTTATTAGTTACTTATAACTTTTTGTTTCAAAGATAACTATTTAATTTCAAATTATGTATGTTTATTATAATATAATATAATAATGCAATAGCTGTAAATTAGTATTATTGTTTCTACTGTTCGTATATTACCACACTATAAAGTATATATAATATATATATATATATATTACATTTTCACTCCCTTAGACGTTTAATTTCCCAATTCATAATAACTGATAAGGTTACTATAGTTATTGCTAATTTCATGAAACGAGAGATAAATTATTCTTAAATTAAATAAAAACGTAGCTGAAAAATTGTACATAGAAAAAATATTATTGCCTATTTCATGAGCTTAACTAAGACAAATGTAGTCAATCCACGAATTAACCAGTTTACTAGTTTTAGAATAATTTAATATTGCCTAATAAATTATTCTGTAATCTTTATAACAGTTGTGAATTATTGTTGTTCCAAATAAAGAACGATTAGGAAAAAAAAGCATTAAAAAATATAAACCATAGCTGGTTTTATCGGTGATATATACAAGAATATAACTACAATCGAGTATGCTATAATCTCAAAAATGGCAGTGATTTTTACCTGCCGTTCGCTATTTACTATTGCAATTCAATAAATACGAAACAATACGATAATATAATTAGTTCAATCATATCAAATACCATCTAAGTAGAAACAAACAAAAGTATATTTTTGTATATATTAAATCATAACATTATAGCTTACGAGGTACAACTAGTATACTTTACGCTAATGTATAATAAGTATATATACCGTTTAGTAACGAATGTAGCAGATAGCATACCTAAAACAATGTTTTTATAATGTACAGATGCAGAGAAAAAAATGGCCCCTGTTATATTGTGTATTATGACACGCTTAAAACATCATGTCGGGCGAATGTGCGAAAATAATGAATAATGATGTTAAACTTACTAATATATTCTCTTTTTTTTCTTGTGTTACTTTGTATATTCGTCATAATTGTTAAAACTCTCAAAATATTTAGTAGTAAGGTTTTTTTTATTTCTTTATTTTATTTAAACAAAATTAAGTACTTATTAAATATCAATCGTAAATTCGTAAGTCAAAAATAACTTGGAAGATTACGAAGAACTAAAATTTGTCTATTTCATGAGACAGCAAGCAAATATATTACCTAGATACTTACATAATAATGGTTTATATATGTATTATCCGGTTCAGGAATGTTACATGTCACTGGTTCTTATCACAAAATGAGCAAAAAAGTACCTATTTTATAAATTGGGCAATTTCACGCCTGAAGTGTATCATATTCATATAAGAAATTCACATTCTAATATTTTATACTTTAAAAACTTTACAAAAGCTTACGAGAACGTCATATGTTTAAATTAAAATCTCGTTTTCCATAAATTCAGATCTATAAATATAAAAATAATTGATAATTTTAAAAATACTTTTTTAATATTGTTTTAAAATTATAAAATTTAATAATATCTTTAAACTACCGTGTTTTTCTTTGAAAAAAAAGTTATAGAATTCCGTTTTAATGATGGCGCGTTACCTATAATGTTCATTAAAAATAAAATATTCAATTTGATATTCAAAAAAAATTATATTTTATATGGTAAACCATTCAATTTCAATGTATAAAATAAAAATAAAATTAATAATATACCTATATATAAAATATAATATTGATTTTTACTACTATTCTAAAATATTTTTCTCTTACAACAAATAAAATGACAAAAACATTAATTAACCGAATTACACATAAAAGTTTACATTTTTAGTACGTTGTATCTATTACTAGAACAAGTTATTGAAATTAATGAATAAAGTAGTAAAACAGACATATTTCATTGAGAAAAATAGAACGGTAAGAATGAGAATCGAAATAGGGCATAAGTCCACTAACACAAGGAAGATGTCATTAGAGAGAAATGGTAAGACATAACAGAGAGTGAATAGAGTGTATCGGTAATTCGAAATGTAGATTAAAGAATGGGTCCGGGAAAGAGATAATTGGAGAGAGTTGTCGGTATCAGACGAGGCACAATATGCAATAAAATCAGCATAATAATACAAGACGAAAAAGAAGTAAAGTATTTCGTAAAAAAAATCGATATATTTAAATAAATATGAACAACATTCTATCATCTTAAACAATATAAATGCCTCCTAGACTTAAACATAAATATATGCGTTTATAGTTTATACCCATAAAAGTACTTTATGTATGCAGTGTCATGATAATAGGGCGAAAAATCTTTGTCTGTAATCTTAATCCCACAACAATTGCATTATATAAAAATAAAAATATAAAAAATTGTATAATACTTTATATGTTGTTATTCTTATCATCGCCAAATAGCTACTTTAATACATTATACTATAGCGATTTATAAAAAATCACTTACCGGCTTGTTCAGCGGACTCTCTGGTTTTTCCGTCTCCACTCCAATCATCGTCTGAAACAAACAAAACAAATTGAAGTTATCGTTACCTGCAGGTGGCACTTGTTGCGTTACAAGTAGGGGGAGGGATGTTTTTCATATTTTGATAATGATCTGGAGAGACATTTCTTCGTTTTGTGTCGTGCCAAAGGACTGTGTGCCAAACGTCAAAAAATACAAAAGATGAATTCGCTCTAGCACACAGCAAATAAAGAGAACGCGTATTGTGTTGATGATTAATTACGATTTCGAACCTGCAGCAATACCTCGTTTTCAGTCCAAAACAATAGGACGGATTCAAATAATAATAACAATAATCATCATAATAATTATAATAATAATAATAATAATATTTGCTTATTCGTATTTATGGAACAACCCTAGAAGTGAGGATGATTTTTAGATGGTCGAATGCAGCACAGTATTTTCACAAGGGGCCAAAAACTTTCCTCTTCGTAAATTACAGTACTATACAGTAGTAGGTAATATAGGTATTATATATTGCAATATATTACTCGGAAAATATTAGTTATACTATAACATATCCCCAAGAGTCCACGATATGGGTGGTAGTGGTGGTGGTGGTGATGGGAATAATAAGAGTGTATATACGCTTGTACAATTTCGTTTTCATCCCAAATATAATATGGCGAATAAAAATCACTGAAAAAATAAATCAGTAATGCATACCCGTATGATGTGTGAATATATATTCGAAATATTGATCAGATTTTTAATATTAATATACTACATAAATATTAATATATATATATATTTTTTTTTTTTTTTAAAAATATATTACATAATATTTAATATTTTACATATTATAAAAACAGGGTTTTCGTTATTTAAGAATTTCAATCAAATACATAACATTGTTAGATACCTACTGGTTAAAATTTTACAAATTCGTAATAAATATGTGTTATATGCATAATATGTAAATAAAATTATGTACTCTAAGATTAATCCACTTTTGGCTCAAATTATTAGTGTGTTGTGTGCAATATAATCATTTTTGAATGATTGGTATATTATTAAATGTTAAATTGATATAAATAAATCAATTTCAAACTAGAGTATATTTTACTCGATAGAATAAACATTTCAAAACCTTTTTATAATAAATCATAAAGAAACTTTTGACACACCTGCAATATAAATCTATAACCACCATTATTATTAAATAATTGTGTAATATTGTATAAAATATAGTACATATATTTACAATTTAAAAAATTCTCTTTCGCGGAAGAGTGTATTTTGCAAAAAACAAAATAGCTAATTTAAATGTTATTATTTGTTAATAACCGTGAAATAGATTCATACATTTTCAAACTATCTATTAAATCTCACATTTTTTACGTTATTTTAAATACATTTCAAGTATTTCTTCATGCATTTTATTTTCGTTTTTAACGGGTCACTTATTTCTTTTATTTTTACATATTTATAAGGTTTATAATATAAAAAAATATTCCAATATGAATATAGAGAAATTTTTCCCTATTCCTTTTGAGTATTGGATCATTTGACAAACATCATGGCATTCATTCAGAAATCATGAATAAAATAAAAAATACAATGACAATAATATTTTAATAAATATGTTAATGTATCATAAAATATTATTGTACGTATCCTAAATCCCCTATTGTATCAGTTGTTAAGTTAAACTTTTGTGTTTAATTTTTTTGTGTAACAAGTAACTTTTATTTTTATTTTATTCTATTATAATCTATATTATGCATGTATTATAAACACACAATAGATATCATATGTTGGATATAGGATGGAATTATTATTTCTAATTCCGAAATTTATGAATTAAAATTCTTTAATGTTGAAAAATTACACGCAACGTAAATGCCCTAAGGAAATATCATTAATACTACACTTTTAAAGAGTTATTATTGTCTAACTCATCGTGATTGGTTTCTAAAATTAATGTATACTCATGACGTGTGTATTTATATTACATTAGCGTACTCGATTTATTTAAAAGTATACGTTTATAATAAATGAGTTAATCGAATTGTGCTTACAATTTATTATGACATTGTACAATATTTATTATTGTCATTGAATCCGGCACATTTTTTAATAGTTAAGTACTTATAATCCTTACCAATATTATATGTACAGATAAAAGTAACATGTTTTCATTTTTTTTTTAAATAACATGTAATATTTTATATTTAATTAGCTCTAATTTAAGTCTTAGTTTATTACATAAATCTATAACTTATAAGTATTAACTATTGATTTTATTGTACAATGTTTTATAACATTTTAAATTGTGAAAAAATAAATTTTTGTAATATTAAAGTATTAATTTTATTTATATGTAATATGTTAAATTTTGTGAATAATTTTATAAAATATTTGACTTATTAGGTAGTTATTTTGACTTTTACTTGATTTTATCGACCACAAAAAAAAAACATTTTTCAATGAATAAATTATACGTTTATCTTATATTTAAAGCAATTTGTCAAAAAGAGCTTTTATAATATTATTATACAAGAGACTTGTTTAATACTTTAAACACCATCACTGAAAATGTTTCAAAAATCGGTAAGTATCTGTTCATCAACTTTGTTCTTTGAATATATAAATGTCATATATATTTAATTTTTTTTACTGGTTTCTTAGTATACTCAGAAAGATGACTATTATATTAATAAGCTATTAAGTTTGTTAACGATAAAAAAAATATATAAATATCTTTTAACAATACATTTAAATATTACATCGTCCAGCATATAACGTTTAATTGAGAAATATTCAACAAAGACTATATTATAGTGTGTATATATTTATGATATTATCTCAGAACGAAAAAAAATATTATAATATTTAGAAACTAAATGTGTAGATACATTAATAAAACGGTCGGCTGTCCGCTAATTATTTAAATTCCCGTGGAATAATTTTCAATCGGTATCAAAAATTGTGGTTTTGAGTAGATACTGAATGTCTAGATATAACATTAGAATATCTATCCAATATTGTATATCATAATATATTAATATGTATAGATTTAGTAATGTGTTATGAAATTCATAGAAAAAAAATTGAAGCGAATCGAACAAAAAGTAAAAATGCTGCGCAATTATGAGACAATTAGCGATTTGTCTGGTTGGAAAAAATATGGCAAATAATTTAGAAATTTAGGATGTTTGTGTACATGATATGTAGTGTTAGCAACTGATCAGCCATCCGGAAACTTGCTCTGGACGTGATCTGGATATTTCTTCATATGACAAAATATAATAATTTACCAAAATTCCGAACACATTTATGTACTTATTTGTATAGTTAACATATGTGCCATAGTTAACAATTATATTATATATGTGGTACATTAGTAGGTACCCCACATTATACAGTATGTCTTACTAAACTCGTGAACTACAGTAACACATATTTTTAAAGGTAACAATTTAGATTTTATGTATAAATACAGTATTACGCACATATTTTAACATAATCAATCAATTTATTAAATTAATAAAAAGAAATGCATACAAGGTATGTAGCTGAAATGTAAATGTTATTTACTGTTTATCATTGTATATGTATGTAGTATAATATAGTGTAGTATACAATATAATAACATAGACATGGTAACAATATAAAATAGTCCCACGAGAAACATTTCTAAGTAAAAAAATTGCAAGGAAAATATCATAAACGTGATTTAGTGGAGTTTAAGAGGAACCATGTACCTATTTTTATTTATTATTTCTAGAAAAACTAAGAAGGAAGTCTAAGCATATAATATATTATATTATACTATACTCAATGTTTCATTTTGATTTTTTTATTCTTCGGCATTTTAATAATTATATTTATTGATTTTTGTAAGTCATTGCGATAAAATAATGTGTTAGTTATGAAAGACAAAATAGTAATAAAAATAAAATATTAATTTACTCAATTGCCTATATTGATTCAAAAGAAACTATAATACTATATTGAATTATACAAGATTGAAATCAATGAATGTATTGTAGCATATTGTACAATTATTTGTTGCATACTATACCTACAATAACTGTTTAATTATCATTCATATATTATTAGGTATACAAAAAAAATAAAATCTTGACAAAGTTTTATATTTTTAATAAGAAATCATAAATTGATATTATAATTGATTTATAATGCTAAAATTAACTTTAGAATGATATTGTCTTACAATGCAAAAAATAAATATTAATACCTATAAAGACCATAAATATTAGGTACATCGATTTAGTTTTGAGCTTATATGTCAATATTATACTCAATGATCAGTTTATGTAATATATAAATAAATATATATATACATATATACAATATACACATAACCATATATGATATAAGATGAATAATATATTATTATAAATAATTTAATAAAAAGACATTACATTATTCAAAAACAATACAATTTACAGTTAAGAGATGACAAAAACTTTAAACAATTAATACTTGACACTTGTTTGGGAAACTCTTTACTAATAACTGTATACAATAAAATAAAATTGTTTTTTATATATTTTATAAGTTCAAAGAAATGTTTTTTTAGAAAAATTAATTTTTTTTTTTAGTCTTTCATCAAATCATTGAGTAATTAAGTAATCCAATTTAAGTATCAAACTATAACTTTTTTTATAAATAATACGTAGAATATACAGATATCTTTTTTATAAAAAAAATCTATTCATTAATTTTTTTTTTTTTTTTTTTTTATATTTAAATTGTTTTAATACTATACGGATTTACCACTTATGACAGTGCTAATCTTTAAAATATATTATTTTTTTTTCATAATGAAAATATTGTTTTCAATGATGTCTAAAATGGGTTATTATTTATTATCTTTGTTCTTAAGATTTATATAATTGTATACTTGCTCAAGTAAATTTTCATGTTTTATGTGTAGATTTAAACTCACATATCTGTTATTAAATACAATAGTTATTTAATTAACAATTTTTAAGTTTTTATGATATTAAGCTTTTTATTTTCCACAGTACTTTACCGACCTAAGTACTATTCAGTAGAACCTAACTGGCAATGCTTTAAAATTATGTTCATTGTCTATAAAATATATACATGGTTATATAGCTGTATGAACGTATTTTGTTATATTAAGTAAACTATACAAAGTCTTAGTTGTACTGATTATTACTACACATATATTTATGATTTTAATAGTAAAACTACGTAGAAAATATATAATATATATTGTACCTAATATTCTGATATTAAAAAGAGATTGTATTATAAACCAAATTCTTATTACTTAACTTGTTATATTGTATTTTATTTATTATTATTATTATAAGAACAAATTTAATAATATCGATTAATATAAAAAAAATATTAGATATAAAAACAAAATCGTATTAATGTTTAAAAATATGTATTTAAATATAATATAATATTTATTATTTAATTTATGATTTCCGTGGTTTTATTTTAGAGAGCAAAGCTTAAAATTACTTTTGTTACGATTCTAAACACTTTCGACTGAAGTTTACCTTTATAGTGTATGTGTGTAAAATAATAAAGCAAAGGATTATCATATTATTCGGCATATATCTAGCAATAGCATCACATATTGTGTTTGAGAAACCAATTTATATACAGATCCACCTCTAAATAGGAATTATACACTTATATTGGTACACCCTACCATTCTCTAAACATTGATTGGCTATCACAAAATGCTTGTGCCGAAATTCATGATAATCCAAAGGTAAAACCATAAAGGCCTTGATTATATAAGTGTGCGTGCATGCGTGCGTGCGTGCGCGCGTGTGCGCGCAAGCATGTGTGTGTGTGTGTGTATTTTATTATCAAGAATTTAAAATCCAAATGTTCTGTGACAGTCTATAATAAGGACTTCAGTCAAGAGGTTACACATTTTTAGCAAATAACGAAATAATACATATTATATATTATATATAGAGTTAATTTTCAAGTGAGAAAATGTAGTATGATGATGTGTTTAAGTATTTTTGTACCAAAATCAACCGAGTTATATATTATATCAGTTTCAGGTCAGTAATTTTTGAATGTTGAGAATTCAACTGAAGAGTATTTCACAAATTTAAGGTACCTACAGATGATCCTAACCTCGTTCAAATTTACTTCAAAAGATTCAAGAGGTTCTTATTTTAATAAAATGTTAAGACTTCAGATCACATATTTTTGAGTAGATACTAGATATACAATAAGAACGTATACACATTATATTGTACAATATTAACGTGTGTGTGTGTGTGATGTACCGTGTTACTTAACATCATACAAATTATTTCTGAAAATAATTTTCAACCATCAACTTCTTAATAATTATAAATTATTATACATTTAAATAATTACAGCAGTAATTAAAACGAGTCAGATAAGTTATTTACTGTTCAAACTACACGATATTAAACATTTCAAATTGAAGAAAAAAACGTTATCATAAAAAAAATTATTTTTTTACAACACTCATCATTAGTATATAATAATTATTGTTAATCTATAAAAATATTTAAACATGATATTTACACCAAAGCTTGATTCAAAAATATTACCTATACTATATGTAATAACCAGTAGTACGTATTGTGGCAATAAATTAAATGCGCTTTTGTGTGAAATGTCATAAGTCACTGTTCACAATCAATCATGATTAGGTATAAAATGAAAATATCATGCTAATAAACTAACAAAATATTAAAATAATTTTTTGTAAAGTTCAAATATTATTAAAGAAGAAAATGATGAAAATAAATATCAAATAATTGTTTAATACAATGTTGAATTCTAAGTATACTGCTAACTGTAAAGTAAAATAAATAATAATAGTCATAAATTTATAGCATTTAAACTTGTTATTTTTTAGTGTAATCCTACAATCAATTTTACTAATTTTTTATAACTACAGCATCTATGCCCTAGTTATGATAATCACGATGTAGATAATAGGTACTTACGGAGTCACAGCTACATATTTATAGTATTATATTTCTTTAGTTATGACACTATATATTTTTAAACGATTATTTAGTTTTATAGAAAAATGATATGGGTCCTTAACGGTAATTGGCATATGGGGTCTAACCTAAAATATACACATATTTTTTTAAGTGCCAATATGCCTTTTAGTATATAGATTTAAAAAAAGAATCCAATGTATATTTCAAAAACAGATATCCTTGTAGGTATAGGTATAAACTACCTACCTACGATACCTAAGCGTTATAAAATTTATTATTTCTTTTCAACTTATTAAATAAAATAACATAAGATTCTAACCAAATACAGAATATACGTTAAAGAGAGAGAAAAATTCAATATAAACCTCATTCAATTCTTGATAAATGTAACTTTATATTATACAATTTATTAATTCAATTTATATTACTCATTCGCGTATTATGAACTATATATTTTTGTTTTAGTTTTTAATAACTATATAACGGTATTTTACAAATATGTAATATATTGCCACGTCTAATACCACGAATTGTTTAAAATAAAAAAGACAATAATTATTTTACAAAAATATTACGAACAAATAAGCCATATATGTACTACATATTCCAAATATAGGAAATAAATATTATGTTTAATTTATAATATATAATTATTATGCATTACAGAATAAATAATTGAAATAATGAAAAAAATAATATCACAATATTCAATTAAAATGAGTTCGATTGTTACATTATAGTTATTTTATTGTAAATATATTATAAATATTTAATATTAAAATATAAAGTCAGCATCAAAGTACAAACCACATGAATATTATAAAAAGGTCATTACGCTAAAGACACTAATGGAATTCTTTAGTGTTATATGCGTGTGCACTTTCCAAAATTGATTGTGTTATGTGCATAAAAAAAAAGTAAAAATAAAGGACAGCATCGGATAACTTTTTCATTCATTTTCTGATAAAAGATTACCATCCTTAAATTCATCGTAATATATAATATACGACATGTTGTATAACAAGGACAGGTTTTCTGTCATACAATCAGGTTTATGGAAAATATGATACATATAAGTAAAAAAATTGTAGTAATGTATTGATAATAGTCATTTTCTTTTATTTTACTTTTTGAACAGAACATACATTAAATTGTACATTTTATATGAACACATTACATACATAATAAAGTAATGTCACTTGTAAAATAACAGCATAATAATAATAATCTGGTTTCTGATAATTCATAAATATAGGCGACACATTCATATATGATTTTTACCGAACACATTTAAAAACCTAATAATTCAATATCGTATCATTGTTGTATTCCCAAATATAGCATACATCAACATAATATATTTATAAGTATAATGTATATATTAATAATATAATATCAACCGTATAAAATATACGGTATCCGATGTTATCGTTCGAGGTTTTACTAGATTTGAAAAACCTACCAATACTCTACAATTTGTTCATTGTAGTGTAAAAAAATATGTTTTTTCATTTTAGGCCATAAACTTAACATAATCTTCTGCGATTTTACAGTAATTATATTTTTGTGAATATCAACAACACAAGATCATTATTTATACAGAACTGTTATTTGGTATTAAATAACTGATAACAATTCTGAAATGTAACTTATCCGCACCCGCATGAAATGTTATAATAATTTAATATACCGTGAACTACACATTAAATAAAATAAAAGAGTTAAATATACTTTTATATTAAAAAAAAAAATTGTGTTGAGCGAATTATAATCGATGGTACAAAATCATACATAAAATACTTGAATGTATGATTCATTCAAATAACACTGAAGGTTATTTTTGTTAAATATTATGTCAAAATATGTGCAATTAAATATTTATTTAATAAGGTACGATTTTTTTTTTTTTTTGTTAGAATGCTTTATAAAGCTGTACAATTAGATGTACATCTGAACCTCGTACTAGTTAGAGAATAGTATATATTATTTATTCTAGGTCTATAAATGTATAATTATTATACGATGTAAAATGTTATATTAGGTACAATAACTACCGTTTCTAATTAATGTTTTCAATTAAATAGTTAGACACTATCCTTAACAATTATGATGATTTTAAACTTGAAATAACTGTGACATTTCAACCCATTTAATATAACATAAATATATGTCTAAACAAATATTTTATTAAATAAAACAGACTATTTTGTACGTCTATTAGTAATATGTTAAAATAAAATAAGATTTTTTCATTTTCCATTAGATAATAAAAAAAAACATTTATAATAAATCCAAAAAATAAATAAATAAATAAGAAAAAATACATTTTATGAATTTTGAATTTAAAATTTAAGTAAATAAAGTACATTGAAAAGAAGAAAGAAAAATAAATAGAAAAAAAAAAGGAAAACATGTTTTAAATAAAATTATTCTTGAGTAAGTAGGTAGAAAATAATTCACAGATACAAAGTTTTTTTAGTTAATATTGTTTGTGTTCGTTAACAACAACGCGTGTTTCTAAATGTATTAAATTGATCAAAGTTCATACATCTATAACACAATTAAGTTATGACAACTTACGAAAATAAGTTGATTACGAATCATATTTTCCTAGTTGAGAATATTTATTAATTATTTTTTTATATTAAATGTTACTTATAAGTTCAAAGAATTATTTATGTATGTGAATTTATTAACACCAGACCTTTTCAAAAAGAATAAATAAATGTAAACAAGTTTAAAAAAAAAATTGAAATAAAAAATAAAAAATTGCATTGCTAGCTTGTTAACTATATTATTAAATGCTGTTATGCATCTAATATCACTAAACTTACTGTAATTTGAACAACATCACGTGTTTCAGCTTACATTAATTAATAAAAAAAAAGGTAAAACCTTGTGACAGCTTTAAAAATAAATGTCCCATCTAATTGTAATTGAAGTTTTAGACTTTTTTCTAAGTCTTATTACAGTGAATTAAAAATGAAATATTTAACTTACGCCATAAATAATACTTTTTTATATAATATTGGCAAAAGATACAAAAGTGATGATCAAATTAGTGTTAAATACTTTACGCATAAACAGGTTGATAATAATCTAATTTAACCTAATCAAATTTTAAAATAAGATAAACAAAACGTGAACATTAAATATGATATTTAAGAAACAATGATAACAATTATATTCATGTATTAAGGAATTAAAAATAATTAACATGAAAGTTAATTATGATAAGTCAATTTTGGATCATCTGTTTAAGTTAATAAGAGTATTGTGACAGTATTTGTTTATTTATGTTCAGGTATTGAACAAATGATTAATTTACTCGACAAGCCGTGAACTGTTATGAAATTTAGTGAAAACCAAACACATATTTAGTACGCACAGACATATTCAAATAGTTTTCATAAATTTGCTCGATATAGGGACTATTTTTATAGCACGATCAAATTATATAATGCGTCAAATTATTTTATTGTGTATATTATCGATGTTTCTCTAACACAAAAAAAACATATCGAACAAATCGCGTCTCTTACGCGTCAAGTACAATATAGACCTTTTAACACGCAGCTATTACATATAAAATAACCACCACATACTGTAATAAAATTATACTTATAAGCATTAATCCAACTATGCTCAAAATGTTAATTTGAAAGTGGACAAAACTATTGATTTAATTTTCTTTTAAAAGAGATACATGATGTTTAATGACAACAATCGGATATAGGTACTATATTATAGTACCTATACATATATTTATATTATTAAGGAAGATTAAAATATTACAGTATCTAAAGATTAGTAGCAATACATTTTCTGTTAATTTATTTTTTTTACTTATATGTACTTTAAAACTTTATAATGAAAGGTTTGCCAACACAATACCTTAAAAGTGTTCTCGGTGTATAAGGGAGTTTAGAAATCTTTGTCCATCAACCTAGTCTTTTATACAATCATAAAAACAGTGGCCTCAGCCAACTAAAACCAAATATTTGTAATTCATCTGGTACAGTTGTACACTTATACTATGCATTGTAGCTATCATATCGTTAATCAGAACTTTTCCCAAGCTGAAAAATGCAGTCAAAGCAAATTCCATGAAATACGGTTCTATTCAACAGAATCACCCGTTTAGTCCATGTCTAATATATATTATTTTATTTAAAGAAAATCATATTTATTTTTTAATTTATTAAAAAAAATGTTTTTATTGTGAAATAACCAATGTCTAGTAGTAATACTGTACAAACGAATAAAATAATTTAGTTGTCTTTATATATATTTAATTATTAATAAAAAAGTATTTTAATCAAACATGCAGCCTTCAGTCTTAAAATAAAACACATGTATATCGCGCGCGCGCGTGTGTGTGTGTGTGTGTATGTGTGTCGTAGATTAATGGTGATAAGAAATACAACAAAATAAAAAACCTGAAAACGAGTCGGAAAAATCATCGTCGTCGGACACGGGCGAACCGGAGTCGTGGCGCTTACGCCGACGCCGTTTCCGCTGACAACAGTCACTGCACTTGCTGCACATACCGCGTGCTCCTGGTGTGAGGAAGGGGTGGAAGAGGACAAAAAGGTTACGGAAAAAGTGGACGGCGACGGTGACTAAAGATTGGCGGGATGGATGGTGACAGAGAGGGTGAATAGTAGCCGCGAGTGAGAGCGAATCGCGCCAACCACCCCGCCGTTATAACGACCGCAACGCGACGGCGGACAGCGCGGTGAACGTCTGACGCCGTGACCAGGAGCTGTACAACTGAACGTGGCGCTATCGCCACCAACGACCACCCCGCCGCCATGGTAGAGTCGTCGGCGGCGACGCGAGAATGGAACTGGGTATGCCGTAAACGATAAATATATTATATTATAATGTTCACTACCGGAAGAGGATATGATGATACGTTGAGTTTATAACATTTTAAAGCTAAAGACTTCACAACAATTTTTGAAGAAAAGTTTCGGACGAAAAAAATAGAAATAATCATATGCAATAACTAATAAAGTATAGAGATGTGTGACGACATTCGTGTATTTTAGTGTACACCTATATATGATTATCGTATGGATTAAAGTATTCACTCGTCGACATGAATCTTAACTTTTTAAACTGTCTTTACCAGTACCTAGTATGTTAAGTATAAAAGGTTAGGTCACAAATTGTGGTAAGTTTTTTTTTTTAGTTCAGTGTTTCCTATCCTACGTGTAACGAAAATGTCTGATATGTCACAACTCACAAGCATATTATACGAATAAAACTTAAAAGATTAAAATATAACTATACATTTACACTAGAACCTACTTATACTTTATGTATAACAGTACAATAGTTCCCAATTGTTACCGAAATGTCCCAATAGGTTTTCGGGTTATTAAAAAATAGTGTATCTGAATTGGTTCCTATAGATTTTAAAAGAAATTTAAGTTTTCCTTCTCATTCTTTACAGACTAAAGACTGCCTATATTTAGTACGTAAGATTAAAAATGTTTATAGAACTTCATTCAAAATTTTTTATTATTATTTATATACTAATTAATGATAGAAAATATTATTTTAAAAAAAACTCTGAATCATAACCAATTTAAAACAGTGCATTTCATTTTAATCTTTTATAAAAATCAAATTTAGAACTGTTTGCAATTTTCTATTAGCTACAAAATATCGGAAACCAATTCAAATGCAGCTAACAGTACCTACAACAAGATTTTTTTTTATGGATCAGCTGGCAAAAGGAAAATCTAATAGTGGGTCACCATATAAAAAAAGTTCAGGAACATTGCTCTATCCGATTGTAGTCAGTAGCGAATGCTAAAACGACCACAACCACTGCAGCAATCCAACTAAATATCGGAGGTCTGTATATTATGGAAGTATACAGTTATAATAAAGAACTATAATAATAATTATGGTTAGGTTAGGTATATTGGTAATAATTATGTAAAACGAAAAATAATAAATTGATAACAAATTCCGTTCCTTTTTTGCAAACGGTTTATTCATGGCAAAATTAACATATAAGATTATTGAGAAATGAGAGGAGAATTCAAATTCAAGTTAAAGTCAAAATATTAAAATAAAAATACAAAAGTTATTTTTGTCAAATCATATTAGTAGTAAAAAATCATTTTTATTTAAATATTTCATTTTTTTTTTTTTTTAATCGTCGATTAAGAGCTATTTTATAATAGCTTTCAGGGCTGTAGTACAAAATAAATAATCGTTTAATAATCAATAAAAAACGTTATTCCATCAAGTTTAAGTTATACATTTATTGCATACACTCAGATTAACAACATATTTTTAATATCACGGTCATAAAATTCTAATAAGAATGAACATCATTATACTTCCATATTAGGTACCTAAAATATTGTAATTGTAGTACGTAGCCTAACCTTATAAGAAAAAAAGAAATTTATAATTGGTTTTATAATTTTTTCAATTAGGTTGTGTATTGGAAACACGTTTTGTGTAATAAAAAAACTCAATAATTTAAGCACAGAATATTAAATGTTGTACTTTATATTATTCATTTAGAATAGTTTTAGAAAAGATCACAACAACAAATTATAATAGCTATCCATCAATTGTTGATATTATGAATAATTTTTGATAAACAATATTGGACACAGAATCGTTTAGATTAATAATAATAATAAAATAATAAATACACCACTTTTCTGCTTATTCCTAAGTTTAATACTGTGAGCTTACCGAAAAGAGTTCCTGACAAACAATCTATATTATTGATAATAAGTATGTACGAACATTAATCTTATAGCATAGTTAATTATCTTATAGTTAAAGCAATGACATTATTTAAATAATTTAATTTTTGTTTAAAACTTAACTATTCATACATAATACAGAAGTCACAAAAACAGTATTAAATAAATAAAACATGAAAATTTAATACTTAAGTTTATTCGTATTTAAACTTCTAATAAGATACTGGGATAATTATCAGAATATTAAAATATCTAATTCAATTTTTCACTTTGATAATTATTATTTAAAATATAGGTAGAGATTATTAGGATACCTAATCAGCTCCTTAGGCCAGGGGCGTTTCCACACCCTCGAGTGCTTTAATATTACACTATCGATCATATTGTATAAACAATATAACTTTCTATGTTATTATTTAATATTATAAAAATGTATTAATTAAATTAAATTGTTAACAAATCTTTTAAACATGAAATATTTTAATTTGTCTTTAAACAGAAAATATATGTCTATAATACATATGTACCTATTAAAAGTTAAATGATACTATAAATGGAAAATATTATTAATAACACGAAAAAAATTCCTCCCTGCAAAAAAATTGTACTCGAATACATCACTGAACCTAATCAGTAAGCTGTATATAAATACTAAAGTTTTGTAATACGTATATAGGTTTATAATATAAGTTAGGTTAGGATACCAGGTTAAATTATAACAATGAAAAAATAAGTATCATGATATTATAGTTAATTTTATAAAGTTAAAAATTAAAAGTTTCAATTTATAAAACTAATCAAATAGCTGACATAAAACAAAGCCTAAGATTTATAAAAATTAGATAATGTAAAGAATTTTTACTATAAAAACCTAAAATATTATTTTGTTTTATTAAATATGAACATTTTAAGGACTTAGGATGCTGTGGAAACACATTATATAATATTAGTAAGGACTACAAAAATCTAAAATTTGATTCTTAAACATCACAAAAAATATTTGAAAGTTGATTTCTAAGTCAAAGTTCAGGTTTATGCATTGTATTAACTTCTTAAATATTTATTAAACTTAAATTAAAAATATTAATACTTGTTCAATAAATATTATGTTAAATCTAAATAAACAATATATATTTATTTAGATACTTAATATAAAATATTTTAAAAAAAAAAATTATTATAAAATCTAAATACCTCAGTTTGAAAATTTTACAAAATAAAAGATTTTACTTATCAATTTTGTAAAGCTGTTTAAAAAAAAACCTCAAATCAAATGTTTAAGATAATTATTTTAAAATGTCAAGAATAAAATATTAATACAAAAATAAAATCTAAAAAACAATGAATTCATAAAAAAAAAGGTCGAAAAGTGGGTAACGTTCTGTTGTACAGTATGTGTGGAGTGGATCACTTTTATGAATGTGTTAAATTAGAATTCAATGATATAAATCATAGTATAAGAATAACGATTCTGAGCGAAGACGGTCTGTCGGCGGCCTACATAAGTAAGTATATTCTATGATATTATTACTATAAAATAATTCGCTTTACTATTAATAACACAGTAAGTTGAATTTATTTTTGCAGAAAACATTACATTCGAAAAAGTCATTGAGTGTAAAAAAAATCATAATATACATTATAAGTTTTAAACACCTACAAAAAAAAAATGTTTTAAATTACAACAAAATAACTAACATTGTCATTCTTCATTTAAATAACTACTTTTATCCAAATTTGAACTTAAAATGTCTATAAAAAATTATTTTTTTAATATATATTTTGATTTTTTTGTTCACTATAAACTACTTATGAAAACCTTGTTATAAATTTTCAATCCTTAGCTATAGAAAAGCTGTTTATTTTATACAACTTATAAAGATTCTTGTGTTGAATTTTAAAATTATAGATTTAAATAAAAAAATTTTTATGAATTTCATAATCAAAAAAATTGCAAAAATTCGTGAATTTTCTTGAAATTTCGATATTAGATGTTTATCAACAACTATTAGAGACTTATGCTCAACTTTTTTCTTAATTTTCACTTACAATAAGTCATGAAGGACATTGTATTACATTTTCAAGTTTTTTGGCAACTAAAAAAATTTTTATCAGCAATAAAAAAAAAAAAACAGAAAATGTTTATGTTTATAAATAGCTCAAAAAAAATCAAAATATTTTGAAAATTTTATGGTATATAGAAAATACTTATATAAACATTCGGTAAAAATTGCACGTGTTTAAGATCATTATTTCTTTTGTTACATTAAAAATAAAAATAAATTTTGTTAAAATATTGCTTTGTGAAAAAATTTCCTTTTTTCTTAATTTTTTTTTTTTTTTTGTTTATCCTGGGCATTTAAAAACTATTGGGAATTTTATATTTTTGACTTCCCAAAGTACCAACTAGATTTATTTTCCTATCAAAAAGGATGTTGATGAAGAAAATCGGAGCATTTTTACTACTCTAAAACGTGATAACAGATACAGAAAAAAAATAAAATAAAACACAACATTAAAAATTAATACATTCATTGCTTTGCTCAGAATCTAAAAATATACCAATAAATTCTTGTAGACCAGGACACGATATATAATACACTAATTAAATGTATTATATAATTGAAATTGAATAATAATTTACTTGATTCAAATATATTCTAAAATTTTAAATATTACAATACATATTACAAAAAGTAAAATATTTGGTATTTATTTAAAGTGATAACATTGTATACAATATATACCTTAATGTAAAGGAACATAAAAATATTATTAATATCATAATTCATAATTCGAAGAAAATTATTTAAATACCTACTCAAATAAACTAAAGAAAAATAAATTGTATGTAAAATTTATAAATATGGTTAATAATTGTTTGAGAAAGTGGAACATACTTATTTAATTCACATACTTTGTTTTAAGAAAAAAAAATACTAATTCAAATTGTTGAGATTGAAAATATTACCTAGCTAACCCTAGCCTGTTTTTATTCAACAAATACATTTTTTTTTTTTATTATCGATTTATGGATATAATAATAAATTATATTATTATAATTTATTTTTTGTTTATTACAATTCAAACTGTAAATTTAGTCCTAATATTTATTGTGCAGTAAATAAACCTTTAGAATAAAAATTATTTTAACATATAAAGTATTCATCACTTATTTTTTAAATAAAATAAAACGATCCTTGATATAATTAAAAAAATATTATTAAGTCAATATAGTTGAAAACAATTATTGTGAGTCAACTAACCTGTGAATGAAACGCAATGCCTAAGTACGCACATCGACATGGTGGCAGGCGCAAGACTGCTGATAAACACAAGCAACTGTGGTGTGAATGCGACAAGTCCACTAGAACGATTAGCAAGTGTAAGTGTGCAACGCTTTCTGTCATACGACAACCGCCGCTATACTGTTTATGCGTCTGCCACCAGGTGTCACTACATGTTACGTTTATATAGATTATACAAAAAATTTCAAAATAAATCTTTTTTCTAATTCTGAGTGAAGGTTAGGATGAATGTATTATGATATTACTATTTTTTTTTTTTTAGAAGAAACTTAGTCCATATAACTTTTTATTGAATAAAAATTGCTTGAATCTCCAATTTAGAAAATTGGATTAAATTGATACTAAAGTCAAAATCGAAAAAACGAAAATATTTACGCAACACCAATTTTGAATAAAATTGTCTTTGTTGTAATTTAAAAACTAATAACCAAAAATACTTGACATTTACACTAAATATTAATTATATTAGTATTTTTCTTAATAGGCATTTGCAAAATTGCTTCTAGTTTTTATTCTCTAAACTTTGATACAATGCTTTATGCTAGACCAAAAAGCTTGAAAAGTTAAAAAAAGAATAATTAAAATGCAAATTTAAACAATAAAGACAAGTCTAAATTAAATTTTTTGAACATTTGAAGTTTTCACACGAAAATTGTTTAGTAGTTACTGGTAATAATATTGTAACAGCCACATGTTTAAGCCATTTAAAATATATAAAATTCAATAGAATAATAGAATATACTCTATGTTTATATATTCTTATAATTTACTTATATTTGAATTACCATGGTAATATATATTTGATTTGGTTAGTGTTACATATATTGATTTTATTTCTACTAAGTTTATTAACATTTATTATTAGGTTTATAGAGTAGCAGTACTTAATATTATACTTTTTATTTACTAAAATTTATATAATTGCTCGTTTTGAAAATGACGATTTTTATAAACGAAGGATTGCTTAAAATTACACAAAAAATGTGTTTAATAGCCCTAACTATATATGTCTACACTATATTTTCATCAGAAATACAAACTTGTCCACTGATCAAAATTGACTCGAAGATCTACCCATTTGATAGTCAATTTTTTCTATCGTCAGTACTTTTCTTAACTGGAGCTGCCATATCTATTGTTGAATGTGATATATGGCCATACAATACAAAACCAAAAAATAGAATAATTCAATTTCTCGCAGAGGTACACATATTAATATTAATTGAAAAATTAATCTTATATTTATTTAATACTAGTATAATTATTTCAAATATGTTTATTAAATTATAATATCTACTTTTTTATGAAAGAACATAACAAAATGTTAAATAATACATGACTTAAAATTATAATATTATTCTATAATATTATTTACATACTTAAATTTGAGTTAATGTAACACTTAACTTTGGTCTTTAAATCATATTTTTATAGCTGTATATTATGACAACGTGTATAATACTTGTCTATGTTCTATTTTGGCATCCCATTGTTATAACTACTTCTATATTCACAGATAAATTGAGTGTACTAGTAAGTATTCTACAATAATTGTTCACTTTTGCACTTATACACTTATTCACGATAATTTTACTTTTATAGACAAATAAATGGTTGGGTAGTGCGAATATTTACAAAAAAAGCATACCAATTTGCATGGAAAACATACGCAGTACGAAGTTCCATTGCAATTTATTAGGAACATTAGTGTTACATTATGTACTCGAAAAATTTGGAAAGAAAGACTTGTAATTATTTTCTCATTATTATTAAAAAAAAAAAAATAATTAACAAAAGTAATAATATTTCAGACGACGTATAAGATGTTTGTTTTGAAGTAATTAAATTAAATTTGTATGTTAATAAGCTCGGCTATACATATGAACAATATCGAAAGTATAATCCTTGCAAAACAAAAAAAAAACATTCATGTATATAACTATTAGTATTCGAAATTAAATAACTTTTTTTATTATACAGTTTTGTATTGTACAGCTAAATACATATTCGCAGTATCGATATCTAGTGAAATAATGTCATCGAACTCATATATTTTCTTAATACTCTAGTTTCAGAAAGTCAACTCTTGAAAATTAAGTATACATACATACATACCATACATGTATATGTTAAACACGTTAAACAAATAAAATAAAATGATTTCTTCACACGATTTTAAAATATTTTACTGCCATAATGTGTTTTTCTAGTTTTAATTATATATATATAATATTATTATTCAATTTTATAATTTTAAAATCGTAAGAATAAAAAAAATAAAAGTATAACTGATGTATTTTAAACAGTAGCTTTAATAATATAGGTTAATATACCTATAAACAATAACTTAAGAGAGAAACAAAAAATTAGGATGTTATAAATTATAATCGGAACAGATTGTCGTGATATATTATAACCTATTCGTAAAATAAAAATTAGTTACTAAAAAAAAAAGACTATCAAAATCAAAATTAAAACTAGAATTTTACAAAAATTAGTCTAATAGTTATTTTTGATTGCATCTAACAATTAAATACTTCAGTGACCGGTGTTCAGTAACATGAGCCCATGTATCAAATGTCATCCAAATCCTTTCCACACATTTTTGTTAGATATTTCAAAGTAAACGTAAGCGTACGAATAGAAATAAGATTACTGAAAGTTAAAATATAACTTTATTATATACAAGAAACCATAGTAGGTATACTACATGTTATTCATTACTTCTTAATATTGACATTTTAAGTTAAAAATACATTTAAAATATTATCCTATTTGTAAGACAATAACTATTATACCTTAATTTAAAATAGCGTGCTGAACCTAATTAAAGAATATAATATGATACACTCAACATACTGCAATTAAAATATATTCATATTAAAACTTAACTGTATTAGTTTAGCACTCATGCTTATTAGTTATTGTTCTACCAATGTATACATTACATGACTTAAAAATAAAAAAAAAAAATTAACTTTTTTAATATAGGGGTTTATTTGCAATACATCTACATATTATAATATGAAATCCATTGTCACTGTTATAGTGAGAAATAATTTTTTACATGATCATTATTTTTTATAAAAACCTAAACATTTTTGTATAAAATAATAAAATATAACAAAACGTGCATATTATGTTTGCGTAATATATATAAATTAACCTCATTAATAGGTATTAATTATATTTTCACATATTATATCAAACCAAAAAATGTACCCAAGTAATAAATTATAGACTCATATACATATAATATAAATATTACATAGGTATCTCATGTTTGTCAAAACTCCAAAGTTACAATTTTGAACTTAACTTAACATTATTACACTGTCATTATTTTAACTAAACTCTCGTTCAACTGTTTCTTCATCAAACTGTTTCAGAATTTTATATCACACATATCAACTTTTAATTTCTATAACAACGTCCGTTGAAGTTAAAAAATGACTAAAGCATTGACTAATTTTCAACAGAAAACTTCATACGACTTTTATTCAATAATTTATTTTTGTATTTGTATTTGTAGATATTATTTTTTAGTATTATTCTTTATTTAAAACTATCTCAGTTCGACTTTAGTAAATTTAAATATTTAATAGTTTAATTTTTTTTTTCTATTGATAATGGAAAACACTAAAACACACAAACAAAAGAATAATTATTATTAGAACTTAATAAAACTTTTTACACCCTAATTATATTATTGTTTAGTCAATATAAATTTTCATACCACGTATGTGTAGTGTCTTATAATGTTTACGAATCCAAACATGTTTTCAATACAATAGTTAATAGATTTGTAATCCTAGACCTAATGAGTAAAATATATAGTTAAAAACAATTGTTTCTCCTAAATACAGTTCATTTCGAAGACATTTTAAACTTTATTAATGTTTTTTATAAAAAACTAAAGGTACAATCGTGTAAGTGCGTTTTTATATTGAGATAACGAATGAAATTATTATTATTATTATTATTATTATTACTATTATTATTATTTTTACGAAACACAAAAGACAAAACATAATGATTAAATCATTAAAATTCTCAATATCAAAATGAGAAACTAAAATCAGTTATTTTATACAACATTGAGGATTATTCTAACCTAGTCTATTTTTTCAGATTCTGATTTTAAATTTGGAAATTAATATAAATTAATGCATCTTCAAACATACCGTAAGTTATGTTAGTTAATGTATTATTAAGAAAAAATGATATGTTTTGTAAAACCTTACCTCCCTCCCTACCGGTTTTCCGTTTCTTTTTTGCCGAACCTTTACTTGGCAATGTGTTACTAGACCCCGGCCCCGTGGCCTTCTCCTTGTTCTTCCACCGGTTCAACATATCCGTCTTCTTGATCAAATGGAAATATATCGTGACAGAGCGATCGATTTTCTCTGATGATGTAAAATATAATCCAACCTATCAGCCAGTCGGCATGGCCAAACTGAATTCGGCGATATAGCTAAAGTGCCTAGATATTATAAATTATAATACCATTACGGTATACGACAAAAATCGAAAATAAAAACCGAAACCGATTTAATATTATCCCGAATTGGTAAGTATAAAACCTAGTTGGTAGCGAAATCCAACACGTTCACCCGGCGACCGCACCGAAATGGACTTTCTGCCGCCCGCAGATGCACTTTGTGGGGTTAGGAGAGAGCAGTCGGCGCGGCGTCGGGAACGCTCGCGCGACCGGTGGCCATTCAGCGAAAACCGACCCTATAACACCCTCGTCAGCGGCGGTTGCTCAATCGATAGCGCTTTAAGCGTCCCTCAGTGTACACATACTGTATACATAGATATATATACCTAAATACAGTACAGTACAACCCCTACACCGGGATTGTCGTGGTATAGGGCATGAGGAAGCCTACTGTATATCGTTCATGAAAGCCGGTATGAAACGTGTCTTTTTTATTTTCCCAGCCCTACTACTACTATTTCCACTACTACTACTGCTGCCACTACTGCTATTACTATACTGTGTGCGTGTAAACATACAGGGTAGACCAATGTATTTAACCGTTATTCTGTGTTAGCTGTATATAAAAGGAAAAACGTGAAAACGAGGTGGATTGTATACGTATACAATGCACTGGCTTGGTTGTTCACTCCACACATTCCCGACTCGAGGTGCACACATCATTATATGCCTTTAGTCCGAAAAGATCGCAATGTGGCATGTGCTAATGAATGGTTTATGCGAGGCATCCAAAATCAGAGACTTGACAAGTCCACATGTACAAGTAATACGTGCATTATATGCATTTGTCTGTTTCTTTTTTTCACAGATTTGTTTAATAATGCCTACCAATTGCCTCATATTAACACTATGATCTATTTTTATTTTGCATATTTTTGAATATTTTAAGACTTATAATAATTCATATTATTACATACTTAAACTATAATCACGAAAAATGTATATTGTATAGTATTTAAACAAAAGTAGTGAAAAAGCTAAATGCTGCGTTCTTAATTTCAATTTCATAAAATAAGTCATTTTGACATTAACGAAAATAATATAAAAACGCCATGGATTTATTTTAATCTAAAACTAGTTAAAAAAAAAATGATTTAATTTAAACAGAATGTAAATTTATTTAATCTATTTTTAAATTATAAGATACTATAAGATCTCTTTCACTTAATGATAATTGGGAAAACATTGGTAAATACATTGTAAATTATATTATATTTTTATTGCATATTTTAATAAATTTTAACAAAATTATAATAAGTATATTTTACTATTACTATTTTATATTCCATATAAATCTAAACCTTAGTAATAAATAATTTTAAATAAAATATTAGAACACTGTTATAAATATATTGTTGAAAAGATCACCAGTATAACGACTTTGATTCACATAATATAAAACAAATCATAATTTAAATCAAAGTATAAATGATAATATTCAATCATTTGCAGAAATAACACCCAATTGCTTCTATAGTAAGGTCTACACCATATTTTCATTAAACCTATGTACCGTTACAAGATTGTTCCACTTGACCCGATACAGGAACTTTATGTTATTTTCTACTAAATTCAAGTCGAATTAACTGTATTGAATACAACAAAAAGAAGAATGTTCAGCAACCGTCAATTTTAATGGATCGGTTCCGGTAGTTCGTCATATGATTCGATATATATATATATATATATATATATATATATATATATATAAGGGATCTACCATAAAAACCCTTCAAAAACACATGTTTGAGAAATTATTATAAAGTAACACGTGATCGCTTTTTCCGTAGCTGTATTACTCTAAGCTTTTTAATTATGATAACTTATTGATAATAAATAAAGTTTATGATTTTCATTATATTATACACGGACTTTTAATTTGACTAGATAAAATACAAATCACATAATAATTGTGCAATAACAAATTGTAAATAAATATTTTATTTAGTTTAATATACACATATATAATAATACATTATTTTCTTTAGACCATATATCATCGTATAATAAGAATAAATGTAATACAACAATAGTCACAGCCTTCATTATTATTTTAAGCAGTTGCGGTTACAAAGAAATTAATTTTGATAAACAGTAGGTATTTCAATGTGTTTGTATTCAATTATTTTCAACTTCACAATACTATTTGTCATAATAATATAGTATATATTATTATACATTTTTTTTTTAATTCAACTCTTCTCAATATTATTGTTAGATTATAAATTTAATAGTTTATAGAATAGGCTATTTTTTAATCAAAATAAAAACGGAAATGCCTTCTAAAAATTAAAATAAAATAAAAATTTTGCTCAAATTACCAAAAAATTAAAGAAATTGCATACTTCATTAAACAATATGAGCGATTTCTTATAACCGAAACATAGTGAAAACTTTTTGTTGATAAATGATAAGGAATCGAATATTTCATTATTTTCTTGTAAAAGTAACTTAACATTTTTAAGCAATGTTGAAACAATTTTTGTTGATGGAACTTTCAAAAGTTGCCCAAGCCTTTTTACTTAAATCTTCACAGTTCAAGGCTTACAGAATGGTAAATATATACCACGATTATTTTTTCTACTTCCTGATAAGGAATCAAAAACCTATGAAAAGGAATTTTTCCACATTTTGTCTGAATGTAATAAAATCAATATTATATTTTCTCCAAAAAGAGTGTTTGCAGATTTTGAAAAGGCGATACATTTGGCTATTTTATCAGTTTGGCCTTCAATAACTCCGAAGGAATGTCAATTTCATTTGAGCCAAAGATGGTATAAGAAAATAGAATCAATTAGCCTAAGTCCTGAATATAAAATTGACAGCGATTCGAGTATATACTTGAAATATATTTTTTTTAAAGTTATCTTTTAAATTTTTATCGGTACTTATATTTTTATAAAGTTAAAATTACAAAATACATACAAAAACAATATATTTTTTACTAATAACGATAATATTTATTATACAGTTACAATTTTATTACAAAATACAAAAACAAAAATAATATAATAAGCAAAAACAATATTTTTAACCTGCTTGTAGTAGTAACTATTACTACAAACAGTCTGTACAAAAATGGGAAGGGAAATATTGTTTAATTTTTATAATATGCAAGACGCAATTGATACCTATGAAAGTTAAAAAAAAATTCGGAACACAAATAATATGACCCCAAAAAATAACCAGGACAAAGTTTGGAAGGAATTTTTGCCGCTGGACGCAATTCGTACGCAGGCATTTAATTAGTTTTTTTTTTTTAATTTTGTAACAAACCACAGCACCAGTTTCTTTTTAAACGACGCCTGGGGTTGCCAATTATGGCTTGGGTGAAGATGTTCTGAGTGAGCTATGGTGGGTTTAAATAACATTTTATTTGTATAACATATTAAAATTAAAAATAAAATACTATAAATATTTACTTATTTACTACTTTATTTCAAACTATTATTCATACTAATTTGTATGTAACAATTAAAATACTTCAATATAGAGTAAAAAAAAAAAAAAAGTTTTATAATTTCTAATAAAATTATAAACACATGGTAAATAATACAATTGTTTTAAAAATATTATATTATTTGAATAAAACAAATTATCTCTTGCGTTCAACTATATGGCCTGATACCACCCTGAAACCACGCGCATCTCTAAAGATTAAATATTGTTATATGGTAGCAGTAACTAAAGGTATTAAATACGAGAAAGCACAAAATAATAATGTATTTTGATATTATATAACATAAAATTTATTATATTCACCCAAACAAATAAACGATAAAATATTAATTTTCTGGTAAAAAAGATTAGAATTTGCACAAACAACAAACAACCAGCGCGGTAGCGTCCTATAAAACATACATTAAATAATTAAAATAACTAATCAAATACGCTTTTTAAAACAATTATATGTATAGTGTGGTTCTTTTAAAATTGTCTACATATTATCACAATGTTATTTAAGCGTGCGAAATATTTTGTCGACTTAATATTTTGCTTTATAATTAATATTGTACATACCTATTGGTTATTATTGTATGCATTTAAATTACTATACGAGTCGTATATAATACCACAATAACTTTTAGTCGACTACTATAGGTAATATTTACAAAAAATAAAATTTTACGATTAAATACTCATATATATATATATATATTATTAGTATGATATTTATATAGAGTATAGTCATTGTTTAAAGCTATTCGGTCGTAATGATTGTAAACTTATTAAATTGGCCAACTTCACTGGCCAATATTGTTAATAAATAGACAAATTAATAATTTATATGATCAATATGGACAAATTTCTAGAGAGAGGGGGATATAATTTACTTGATAGATAATATATTACATAATTAATATTGTAGAACCGACAAATATATATATATTACTAAAGAAAAACTTGAAGAACGATCTCCCTCTAAATACGTCGTTAGTCCAAGTAAGACTAATACATATAATGATTTAAACACAATAATCCCATTTTTATATTTTAGTTATGCAATCTCCATACAATTTAATTCAAATTTTTGAAAATTTGAAGTATATTTAAGGATCTTACTTATTCAATAAAATTTTTCTACGGAACTTAAAGACTTCGCGATCACGTAGCTATTTTATCAAGATTTATTTAAATTTCACAAACCTATATTACGAGGCGTGTCCAGAAAGTAAGTGTACTGAGGCTCTCACGGCCATAGAGAATATTTTTTTACTATGTTGGCTTGTTGGCTACACTGCCGTATAGCTTTACTCCTAACCTTTAAAACAAGACCAGAACGAGTTTAGTACGTTGAAAACTGTGGTCGCACGAATTTTTCTTGTTAAACATGTCGATCGAGTCTGCCGCCAAGTGCGAAATCCGCGCCGTTATCCGTTACCTTGTTGCGAAGGAAAAATCTCCACATGAGATTTTTAATGAGGTACGAACTGTTTATGGTGAAAGCCATATGAATCGTACCAGTGTATACAAGTGGTGTAGGGAGTTTAAAAACGGCCGTACGAATGTACATGACGATCTGAGGAGTGGGAGACCCTCGATTTTGACTGACGACATTGTGAAAAAAGTCGAGAATGCAGTCCGTGCGATCGCAGATTGACTCTGGATGAACTTTCTGCAATGTTTCCGCAACTGTCAAGGTCTCTGCTCCACGAAACAATCACAGAAACACTTGGATTTCATAAACTGTGCGCAAGATGGGTCCCAAAACAGCTTACTGAACAACACATGTTGAATGGAGTGCAAGCCTCCAGAGAGTTTTTGGAACGCTATGAACTGGACGGTGATAATTTTCTCAAGTCTATTGTTACGGGAGATGAAATTTGGGTTGCACACTATACACCTCAAACCAAGAGACAGTCCGAATAGTGGCGTCACACCACTTCACCCTCAACCAAAAAGTTCAAAACCACCATTTCAGCCAAAAAAATCATGGCATCAGTGTTTTGGGACCACAAAGGCATCATTTTGATTGAATATTTACCTCAAGGGGAGACCATCAACGCAGCAAGATATTGTGAGACCCTAAAAAAATTGAGAAGAGCTATTCAAAATAAAAGGAGGGGTCTGTTAACGAGCGGAGTCTGCCTGCTGCACTTACCTTACCGTTCACAGTTTGTAACCCTATAGAAATAAGGCACGTGTTTTTACCAAACTGAGACTTATGAATATTCGTTTAGAAGTTTATCAAAACGTTATCGTACTACACAACATGAAAATCACAGAAATCAAGCAACACGACAAACGTGTATATAATCGCCGATGATGGCAATCATCTAGATAAAATATTATTCCAAAAACTGATTGATGTTAAAAAAATTCGTCGATGGCTCGCCGTTGAAGTGAAGAAAAAACCCGGCTTAGCCTTAATTATAGGCATGTGATGTGCCTCGACCGTAATATAAAGTCTATCACCTCGACTATTATACAAATTCGGTTACGGCCGTTCATATTGTACAACAACTGTATAATCGGGATCGGCTAACCGTGATACTTTCCATAGCCGGTTGATTTTACTGTTCTATGTTGTAATAAGACGCGATCGATGTCAACCGTTTTCTCCAAGTAGTCTGCCGTATGATTGTCGATAAAACCGTTTTCGCGTCACCGACCACGATTTTGTATTAACAATTGTAATACAGTAGGTCGAAATTCCAACGAAAGAAGTCTTGTACGTATGTTTGAGAAACTCATCATTCCTGGCCCGATGAAATACATCGCTCGTTTTTCAAAGATTACATTATCCATTATAGGATTAGTTAACGACGACACGTCAAAGTTGAAACGTATATCACATCAACTATATTATTCACATGTTGCTTCTAGGGATAAACAGCTATTTATACATATTTACGACCGTTATTGACGTTTTATTTGAATGTATTGTATTTACATATTATAATGTGTGTATACCTAGATTAATTTGTATAATCCAAGTTAAACCTTGGTGAAATAGTCGCGTAAAACTTTCTAGGAAGTATTTTAGTAAATTATCGATAAATTTCGGACTAGATGACTTTTGAAATAAACAAGAAAGTTTTTCACACTTATTTTGAGAGCTCATTCGTGAGTAAAAGTAGGCATTAGGCAAGGCACTGCTTCCACTCGGAAAACTAGGGAAATTTGTTTTACTCTAATTTTAGTTTTTATGGACACCATTATTGAGATTAATTAGTTATACGGTTTGATTTACATTCAATTATATAAGTCTCTATAGCCATAGACCCACTAGAAGTTTACTTTTAATAGGGTGTAAAAAAATATCTAACTTTAGATTAAACAAAAAGTAAGTGTTTTTGGGTACTTTCTGTATTTAATAGTTTGAAATAAAAAGCTATATTATACTTTGCAAAAAGAGTACGGTTATTAGTATTTTAGTTATTGTAATACGTACACATTATAAGGTAAATTGTAAGTTTTTTTTAGGTGAAAAGATAAAAGTGAGGAAATTATGATGCATTATTTGAAGTGATATTATTGTTGATATTGTTGTAATAAAAAATTATTTGAACAACGACAATGACGATGGAGCATGTGCGGGGTAGTTCGCGTGCAATATGTAAATCAACACCTACAGAGGATTACCAACTATTAAGATAACAATATAATACGCATATACCGCAATGATCGCTATTACCACGTGTTTATTGCGAAAACATGTAGAAATACGCTAGTGGTTAGCAAAATGTATAATATTTCGAAACATTATCGCGTAATTGGATACCGAGCGTGCTTCACTTACCGATGATCAGCCGATGACCATTCTTGGCGTTGAGTATTCGCTGTACCTCGCCGGCCTCACTACCGGACTCACTACCAGACTGTTGGTAGTGCTGATGTAGTTGGTGCAGTGGCGATGGCGACAGCGGTGGCCACCACCGGTTCGGCGGCGACTGCTGCTGCTGGTGCGGTCGCTGCTGACCGCCACGCTGCTGCAGCGTGCCGTAAATGGCTGACGTGGACGGGCTCCGTTTGGGCACAAGCGGCAGTGGCCGTTCCGCGGCCACCTGCGGGTCAGTTGACCGTTGACGGGTGGGCGGTTGCGGGGACAAACCTTTCTTAGTGGGCCAGTACGCGGGTGGTTCAGACGGCCCAGGTGAGAAACTCACCCTCTTTGGGCTGCAGCCGGACGACGACGGTGACGACAACGTCAGTCCGGCGACTGCAGCTGACGGGTCGGCAGCAGGCTCTTGCAGGGCGCCCCTCTTAAAAATTGGCTGAAACCTCTTCTCGCCGGTTGCGGCCGCGGCGATAACATCCTCTTCTGTCTCGTAAATGGTCGACTGCCGGCCCGGCGATTCTCGGACGCATCCGATGGTGGCTCGGTGCGGGGACCCCCGGACGAACGGGCCCGCGACCGCGGGCACCACGTTGCCATAGATGGCCTGTTGTTGGCGTTGTTGCGGCTGTTGCTGCCGTTGCTCTTGCTGCTGCTGCTGTTGCTGTTGCAGACGATGTTGGCGGATGGCAGCCGCGTACACCGCGGTGGTCGATGACGGCGGCGCAGTGATCTTGACCTGCGCGCTGACCGGCATGAGCAACATTCTTTGCTGTTGCTGACCACCACCGCCGCCTCCGTTTCTGTTATTGTAATACTGCGAATACGGTATTATGGGAGCGGACCGCCTACCTGACGGCGAGGGCAGCAGTGAAGACGTTGACGACGATGACAAGAGCGAACACGGGCTGTCCGTCCGACGTTCGCCACCGCCACCGCCACCGTAATTGGCGTTGACGTCCCGGTCGAACGATCCGGGACTGACGCTCCGGGACCGGAAGTCGGTCACGTCGACCGCGACGTGCCTGTCCAGCCCCCGCGCGTACCGAAACCGCTGCAGTTGCACTTGCTGTTGCTGTTGCTGCAACCGGTATGCCACGTTTCCGGTGGAGTTACCATTGCCGTTATTGTTGACGAACGCTGTCTCAATAATGGTCTTGTTGTTGTTGCAGGACGGTCGATTGTTGCTGGGCTGCAGGCGATGTTGGTGGTTGTGAACTGCAACCGTGTTACCGATGTCCGGCGCCGCTGATGACGATACCGACGCCTGCTTGTTCTTGTGGTCACCGCCCGTGAATATGGCGGGCGTCAACAGCCGTCGTATGCCCTTCTTTTTGACATTATTTTCGCCTTCGGACGATTCCGCTAACGCGGTCGTAGTCGCCGCTACTGTTGGACCCATTAAATATTGTTTCAACGATTCGCACTTTGCGAAAGTTTCAACAATAAATTCTTTTTTTATTTATTGTGCTCCGTATCGGGCGACAACTTCACGGAACACCTTGCGCACCTGAAAACTGATATTGTACTTCTGATTAACATATAGAAAACATAAAACAAACATAATAAAAATAGTTGTTATAGGGCTGATGATTTTATTCGGTATACCGGTTCTAGCATTGCAATACCGGTATCTGATTTTAACACTGTCAATCCTATCAAGATTTTTAATAATCCAGTATTACAGCTTTTTCCGGTATGCATCGGTATGATTACGGTATGCCGTTCCGTACCGGTACCGATTCTAATACCGCAATACTGGTATCCGTTTTCAATACTGTCAATCCTAAATAATAATAATTGATGACAATGATGCGAGTGGTTTACACGCGTTATAAATGACATTGTTTGTATTAGACGATATTGATGAGGATGTACTGTTGTCGGACGAACGGGTTAGGCATTAATATACTATTATTGTATAAATTACGATTGCTGCCTATGCATATATGTATGCAGGGCGCACATAAACAGTGCAATAAAAGTTCTGTTTTGGAAGAAAACCTCATTTTGACAGCGTAATATAAACATTACATATAAGATTAGATATAGAATTAGATTAATAATAGAATAATAGAAAATAATGGAATGTCTAAAAAAAGTTTTTGTCTTAAGATATTGTTGTTATTGGTAAATGTTCGATCTACACTTATTATGCTGCAGGACACCCTGTGTTTTTTAATCGACATCACGGAGTATATAGAAGGAAGGGTCGTAAATCAACTCTACCGAAATCTTTAACACCGTTTTAAAAGATCGAGTGCCTACATACTTTATAAAGCACATGTTAAAGATAACTGATCGATGACTAGGTGTAGCATACCTTTTATAAAATTATGCTTTGATAGACCCATTTTACAAATACGGTTACCTATGACATAACAGGATGGATTCTTGATTTTCTTTGATATTTGTTTAAACGAAATGATTTTATTGTTTTTATCAAATATTTTATACAAGAATACATTATATGCAATATACATAATAGATATCAATCGTTTATATTATAATTAAAACAATAAATATTGTTTTGTATTACAAAATATTTAAAATTAAAATTCATTAGGTACAACAATAATAAAAATTTCTATTTTATTTGTGTGTATAAGTATACAGAGATCATTAAACATAGGTACCTATTCTAAATATTGTAAAATAAAATTTGACTATTGTAAATTTTAAATCTTAATGAAACTAATTCGAGTTCAAATATTTCGATTCGAAAATCTAATAAAATCGAATAGGTATACCAAAAAGGCATAACATATAAAACTTATTCAAAATAAATATATATTAATTGTGTATTTTAATATTTAATTTAATCAAAAAATGAATAGAAAAATAATAAAATGATCCATAAAACAAAATAACTTATATATTTATATTTGATATGTTTTATATTATATACTTAAATTGTATTTTTTTCGTCGAATCTGGAGTGTTTAGAAACGCATACAATTTTATTTATTTAAAATATCACTTTTAAGACCTTCGTCACTATATAAATACATAATATAGGTAAGGTTTATTAAAATTCAAAACATTATGAGTTTAGGTACCTTACTATTCAAGTACAAACTAAATTCCTTTTTATTTTATTTATATTCTAATAAAAAATTTGTCAGAATAAGAAAAATGTATACCATTAAATATAATAGATACATTAAGAATTTTTAATTGTTCATGTTAAAAAAACATTATAACGAGACTAATGGACATTCGTGATGACACTTATAATTAATTATCTAATTAATGTGAACATCAGGATGTATATTCAACAATCCCATGTTTAGAACGAATATCAGGGCGTACTAAATACATTTTTCATAATAAATAAAGTTTATTATAATAAATCAACATAATTTAATATTATAAATTAATTGAAAAACTAATTTCTCCGATTTATAACTTGTTTAATACAATAATATAAAAATTAATGATGAATGAAATTTTATAATATGCAGTTCTAACGATAGTTGATATACATATTTTTTTGGAGCAATTTCTTAGAGAGTTATCATAAACTACATACAATATGTATAATACTAAAGGTAATGCATAATATATCAATGCAAAAAAGTAAAATTCTACATAAAAAATCGAATTTTATACTATAATTTTAGTTCATTATTAAAAATACTTTCAATTAAATCTTCTGAATTATTATATTATTTTTCAATACTTAATTTCTATTTTCTATTAAAAGTGTTACTTGTTGCGATATTATTATAGAAATATTTATTAAAATGACTTATTGTTCATTTTTTCAATAAAATATATTTCCTATACGTCATCAATTACATACAGTGAATTTATATCGGTATAAATTATTATCTAAATTTAAATATTAGTTATTACAATTTTCCAAATATTTATGACAAAATTGATAGATGCCTACTATATTAAACTCATTATCTACAACCCCCCCTCCCCCCAAATACATTCAGATATCTTATCTTAGATATTTATTATTTACTTATTGAAAAATATGAAAATAAAAAGGAATAAGAGTGTATAAATTCTCTTAAAATAATTATTGACTTATCGGTCTCAATCCAATATTTGCCTTGATAAAATATTGATGGTATTCATAAATCATAATTCATTCTTTACTTTACACATTAAAGTTATCACGTATTAGGTATTACTTTTCTACAAAAATTATCCTTAATAAACAATTAAGACTGTAATTTAATTGTGCTCAGCACAACATGATAACATGACCAAACCTTAATAAAGTAATTCATAATCTATTAGAATATCATGAAAAAATTTAAACATTTTTGAGAATATTTTGAAGAAGAATAACGATATACTAGTGTAACTACACTACACGATAACTACAGTTTTTATAAAAACTTTATTACATTTAAAAAATGAAATTTATATTTGATAAAACTATTTATATAAGTACACCAAAAAAAATTTGATAATAACAAAATATTAAAATTAGAAGCCAATTTAAGACTTTACATTTTTTGAAATGTTCCAATTAAACTTACAAAGCCATATGCCAATTATTAAGAATTATTATTGATCTATTTTACAGGATACCAGTTTTAAATATTTTGTAAAAGCCACATATTATTTTGTTCTGTTATGTATTATTATTAGTTCATAAACTCTAAGACAGGACTCAGATCATTTTATACTTAAAATAATAATTTAAATGTTTAAAGCTCTATTAAAAATGTTAATCAATTAAGAACATTAAACAATAAATTTATTTATATTATTAGAATTAAACATACATATATTACTATATTTTAATTTTTAAAATAAAATGTTATACTTTGTTAATGGAAATTATTTATAAGAAATTAAATTTAAATAAAAAATAAATGAAAATAATATTACTTTGTAAATGATAATCGGAAATAAAGCCAAAAACTCTATATTTCATGAAAATATTTTTATTTTATTTGTTTACTAAACGATTAACTATTTAGCTTAAACAATTTTTTTTTTTGAATACCTATAATATGCAGATAAAAATTAATTAAAATAAATATAACAATGTTTTAACTATAAACTAACTTCCATTGACGATTTTAATTGTTATTAAAAAAATATTCAAATACTTATGCAACAAGTATTTTTTCAGTTTGTCACATAGTATTGATTAGGTATATATAACAAAATACTTATAAATAATGACATTTTAAACTCTCAACACCAAAAAACTTTCATGTTAATGAATATTTTTTTCATAATTTGCATTAAGTAATGGGTACATTTTTGTAAATAAATTGTTTTATCAAACATTTTTTTATGTTAATTTATTTGGTACAAACTCCAGACACTAATCCAATACTGAATTTTGAATACTGTGACAGAATTATGGAATATCTATATTATAATATCCTAAACTTAAACAAACGTGCAGTGCTATACAAAATTATATATATAGTGAGTTTTCTAAATGAATCACTCTTTTTCGAAAAATAGACGAGTACAGATATCTGTGATAGTGTGACTAGATTTTCCATTAACTTTAGAAAAACATCCTTAACACGGTTTATGTATATTCAAAAAATGTATCTAAGGAAATCTAAAAAAAAAATCAAAATGACCTTATATTATTGGCCCATTGTTATATGCCTGAACAATACTGTATAATTGGGTAAGTTTGCGTTTTAACATATAGCTGTTGACTGTTAACATTCTCTATTGACATCGAATATGGTTGTACACGTTTCGACGACAATAATAAAAAGCATGGTTTTCTATAATAATATAGCCTTATAAATAATATTTTTTTTATATGAATAACCAAACAGATGGCAGTTTTTTAAAGAAACATAATATTATCCTAAAATATGCAAACGTACGTTCATCTGATTTATTTAATTCAAATTTTTATTCATACTTAATATTTAAAAAAAAATATTTTATTATATTATAATCTTGTAAATATACCGAACATAGTTCTATTGAAATAATGTTTAAAAATCTAATATATAATAATACATTCCAAGCCATGTATTTCAATAATAACATTAAGTAATTCTTCGTACGTGAGTATTACCCATTTCCTTCGTCTTAATTTTCTCTTATTAAACACGGTTGTTAACACGAGTTATCTGACGTCTGACATTGACCCCATATAGCCTTAAATTATGACGGAGGCTTACACGACTAAATACATTATTATTATACAATATTCACAAGCAATATAGCAGCACTACTAAAACTCATTGTATTTTTTTAACAATTCCCATCCGACATCTTTAAGTACCTATATATGTAACAGCATATATAGTACACTAAATACTACAAAGGTCGGAAAGTGGGTACCGCTCTGCTGTACAGTAGGTATCGAATGGGTCACTTTTATAGATGTGTTAAATTTGTATTCAATGAATAAATCATCGTATACGAAAAACGATTCTGAGCGAAGATAGTCTGTCAGCCTACATAACTAAGTGTATTCTATATTATCATTGCTATTAAAATAATTAATTTTATTATTAATAATACAGTAGGTTGAATTCATTTTTACAGAAAACATTGCATTTAAAAATTTAATTGAGTGTATAAAATATAATAACATACTTTAAAGTTTCAAGCACCCACGAAAAATATTATTATTAAATTACTTTGACTTCCCAGTAAATTTTTTTTAAGGAGTGCTCTGTAGAGAAACATATTTCTGTTTTTCAAATAGGACCCCCCCCCCCCTAATGGGAATGAGGGTTTCCTAATATAAATTATTTAGTGAATTATTTTTCTGAATTTTTCTGAATTTTAACGGACCAAAGTCAACATTTGAACCTTTAGTATTTGAGTTATTTAACTTTGTGTACTAAGAATCAGGTCCATGATAATGGGTTTTGAAGATTTGGGGTAAATGGTGATTTGAAAATTTTAGTAATTTAACAATTATAATTTGTAAGATTGGTCCAAGCAAAATCAAACTCTAAACCCAATATTACATATATTACCTTTTTCTGTACAACCATTTTTAAGCACTTTTATTCTTAGTATAGATTTAATTACTGAAGAACTACTCGTTTAAATTTTGAATTAGATATATACACATTTAAAAAAATGAAATTCAAAAAACACTTTATAGTTAAAAATGGGGATTCTCATTATTTGCAAAACAGAATTTTTAGTCACCACAGAACTCTCTTTAAATTGTAATAAATGCATTATTAAATGATAAATGGGGGTGTGCATATTTGATGAATCGCCCGATATATGAATACTTAAATAATAATATATATACTAATAGATACAGTTGGAAATGTATTTAATTTCACATGAAAATATATTATTGGCATTTATTTTATATCTTTTTTACTAATAATCTAAAAGTATTAACAACAAATTACGTTTTTACGCATAAATATAAATTTCATAAATTACTATCCACTCATTTGGACGGTTTGTAGCTTTTTGAACAAAAAAATAATCGTTTTGACAATCTCAATAAATATGTGCAGCTAATCGCTTCGAAGGCTGAAATATTGATTTACAATATGACATTTATGCATCAGTACACTATAGTAAGGCTATCACTTTCGAATAAAGAACAATACTGTTCAACTAAATTTTAGTTCAATAAAGTTTATTTATGAAATAACTTATTAATGTAAAAATATAATTTAATTAATTAATTCTGTTATCTTAAACAAAAGTTTGTGGTAGGTGCTGACATAATTATACATATTATTATACCTACGTAAAAATATGTTCAATTGGTGCAACTTATTGGTTAAAAATATTACATTTTACAGGCTATTTCAATGCCGTTATAAGTATATGTTATAATTTGAATGTATATTTTAGATGCATAGGCCCTAAATATTTATATTTTATATACTAATAATCTTTTAATTACATGATTTCTAATTTAAAATCCATACAAATGTTTTTAAAGTAGATAACTAATTCAAATAAACTATTTTTGGAATTGTTAAACATATTACTTGCATATTTAAAATTTAATTCAAGTTAAGTCTTTGATTACGTTTGGTCATTATAAAACCGTCATAATTTAATATCTAAAATTCCTTATTTAAAAAAAAAATAATTATAATTCAATCACAAAAATGCTAAATATATTTTAAAACATGAAATAATAGAATTTGAGTTTTTTTACAATTGTTTACAGTAATTAAATAAATACCGAAATCATTATTTGTAAATAATTACCAGTCTAAAATGTATGCATCATGTTTTTTAAGAATGAACTAATTTAGAATTAATACGAAAATAATATTTTAAAAAAAGTAAACGATATTGATAATAAAATGTGATATGTGAACTAAAAAGTTTAGTTTCTTTATAACTACACATATTTATAATATGCAAAAAAAATACATTCAAATTATTCCGAAAATACTAATGGGTGCAAACCAATAAAATTTGAATAAGTTAATTTTCTTCACACAAACTATTTTAAGTTTAAATTGAAACATAATACAATTTTCTTTTGAAATAGTTGTTTTTTAATAAGACATACTCAATAGACATGCGCATTTTATGACGTATGATGCGCTCAGATATTTTAGAAACTTACTATACAAGCCTAACACTCAACAACCAAACACTTAATATATACTGTTAGAATTATTTCCAATTGCAACCCTGCGGCTATATTTAGAATACATGTTTATTGTCTTTCCGACTGGAAACGAAACTATATACTTCAATATAATACCAATATAATCGATTCGTTAACGTTATTACGGTCTATACCTACATTCGGTTTCGGTGTGGCAGCTGTGTCTTGAAATTGCTGATATTAGAAATATTATTCCAAAAAAAAAAACTTAAATCTAAAACCTGGACACTATGTTAAATAAAAATAAATCAGCAAATCGCTCTGCTGTATAGTAGGTTTTAAGTATACCTAATCACTGTAACGGACGTGTTAAATTTAAATTCAAAAATAAGTCGTATACAAAAAACGACACTAAACGGATACTGCAGTGTGAAACACTCAACCTCTATTTATAAAAATATTTTTTAATTTATTTATATTACTATAAGTAATTTATTTTTCTATTAAATAATATAAATAGTATACTAGGTACTAATATAATAGAACTATGATATACCTATAGGTAGTAATACAGTATAATATGTTGAACTAATTTTCGCACATATTATATACCTAGTGTTATTATAGTAATATCTTATCATATATATTATTGTTATTTACCTATAAGTTAATACCGATGTACTTTAGAACGGTGTAAATAGAATCCTGTTATAATTATTATTAGAATTAAAATTAGATTAAATATTTTGAAAATATCGTTTTGTAAAAAAAAATAATATTATAATAGGTACAGGAACATAATAGTAAAAAATTCAAATAATTAAAACTATAATGTTTTAAAAAAAAAAATTGTGCATAAGTATGTATTTTTGAGGTTTTTGAGCTTTCTATAAAAACAATTAATGAGAATCCTTGTTTTCAATGTTCAAGTCTTAACTCTTAGCTATTAAAATTGAAAATTTCATACATTTTTAAACAAGATAATTTGCAATTTGAGTGATTAAGATGAACTTTGTCAAAATTTGAACTTCTAACGATTATTAATAATAGTGTCTAAATATATCTTCGATATTTTTTAATTAAGATAAAAACAACTTATGAGGAACCTAATATTAAATTAAAAAGCTTTTTTACTAACAAACAAAAATGTTATCATTCATAAATCGAAAATAAAGTAACCAAAAAAAAGTTTCCTAAAAAGTTATTCAATTTGTATTATTTAACCGTTGAATACAAAATTCTGGTTCAATTTGAATGATATTTGATAGATATAAAATAAATTTTATTTAATAATAATTTATTATTAATTTTTTTTTAACAATGAATCAAAATGAAACTATTTTTTATTTTTCTAATCAGATGCAATTTTATTATAATATTACGAATATTAATAAATAACATATTTTGACTCCATAAATGTTCAAATGCAAAGGATAATATGTAATATGTGTATTATAATATTATATGCAATATATAGTTAGTATAGCCTAAAACATGATATATGTTTAGCGAATGTTTATGTCAAAACCATAATATGTATGGTTTGTGTTTGATTTATTAAGTTATGGATGAAATATTAAATTAAATAAGCGAAGTTCTTGAAAGGAGATTGAGTCGATTTACTAACGTTGTTATCAACGAGCAATACAATTTATACTTAAAATCGTGATTTTCCGTTAATCCTTCAATGAAAAGAGAAACATATTTTACAACCCGTTTTACAATATGTGAAAAATGTATATGAAAACGTGTATATGAAACGTCTATGGAGTATCATAATTACTAACACAAAAATACATTTTTTTGCATTATTGTAGACATATAATAAATTTACATGCATTGAACAATGTGAGTAGGTAAGAACTTATACATAAAAGTAAAGTGTATATTTGAACAACCATCTCTACCACTGTACCTATTATGATGTCACGTGCACTTTTTTGAAGTGATCTTACCACTAGTACTTCAATATTACATCATACGTAGCTAAATCTAAATAGATTATGCTATAGTTAATGCCATAATTAATATCTATTATAACATGATAACAACCAAAACAATTATTAAGAATAATAACATTATTTTCCTATACACTTATATTAGCTAGAATTATAAACTGTAAATTATAATAATTAAATATAATTAGATTGAATTTTACGTAAATTGAATGTTCAGATTAAATACTATTATGATCGATATTTAAAAATAAGGTACAAAAGTATCTATAGTAGTCTCATCTTCTCGTGGTAGATGTCTTAATTAAAGCTTAACAATCGTTTAATGATTTCTTGATCAAAAACCTTTGACGTCATATACAAAAAATTTAAAAACCTAACTAAATAATCAATTTTGTAGATATAATAAAAAATGGGTATCACATTGCTGAACAATATATGTCGAGTTAATCATTTTCATGGATGTGTTAAATTTGAATTCAATGATATAAATCATTGTATATGAAAAACGATTCTGTGCGAAGACGGTCTGTCAACCTATATAACTAAGAGTATTCTATGATATTATTGCTATTAAGATAATTAATTTTACTAATAATAAAACAGTAGGCTGAATTTATTTTTGCAGAAAACATTGCATTTGAAAATATTATTGAGTGTAAAAAAATCATAATATACTTTAAAAGTTTCAAGCACCCACAAAAAATGTTTATAAATTACAACAAAGTAACTAACATTATGATTCTTCATTTAAATAACTAATTTCGTCAAAATTTAAACTTAAAATGTCTATAAAAATTATTTTTTTAATATATTTTTATTTACTTATTTATATTTATTTATTTTTTTTTTTTTTGTTACACTATAAACTACTTACGGAAAACCTTGTTTCAAATTTTCAATCCTTAGTTATAAAAACTAAACATTTTAACTAGAAAACAATTTGCGAATATTCGATAATGAATTTCGGTCAAAATTTGAAGTATAAATACTTATAAGAAAAAATTGTGCCTATTTATTTTTATTATTTCTAATTTACTATTTTAACAACTTATGAGGAATCTCGTATTAAATCGTCAAGAAATTTGACCCAATGAAATTTTTATATCGATATTCAAAAAAAAAAGAAACTTGAAAAACCCAAAAATTTTTAGGCCTACAATTAACTCAAAATTGTCAAAATATATTTTTAAATTTTTTTTTTTTGTATAAAAAATGATAATCTAATTATTTGGTGAAAATTTTAAACATCTTCAACTATTTCTTTTTGAATTACATTAAAATAAGAAAATCGTTCCCGAGAAAACAGGTGAATATTCGATGTCTAATTTCAAACGCTCATAAAAAATTACTTCGACTTTCCTGTAAATTATTTTTTTTTTTATAAAGCTAGAAAAACTTATAGAGATCCTTGTGTTGAATTTTCAAATCTTAGATTTAAATAGAAAATTTTTTATAAATTTCCTGATCAAAATAAACTGCAAAATTTTGTTATTTTTAAAAATTTTCTCAAAATTTACACTTTAGATGTTTATAAAAAAAACTATTAGAGACTTACGCTCAACTTTTTTTTTAATTTTCACTTATAACAAAATATGAAGAATATTATATTACATTTTCAAAGTTTTGACCGACTGAAAATATTTTTATCGGTTATTATAAAAAAAAATTCGAAAATTTATTTTGCTTTTAAATAGTGAAAAAAAGTCAAAATATTTTTAAAATGTTATGGTGTATATAAAATGCTTACATAAACATTCGATGAAAATTTCATGTATTTACGGTCATTATTTCTTTTGTTATATTAAAATTAAAATACATTTTATTAAAAATTTACTTTGCGAATAAAATTTCGTTTTTTCTTAATTTTTTTTTTTTGTTTTTCCTAGCGCGTTTAAAGCTATTTGGAATTTTGTACTTTTGACCCCCTAAAGCACCAACTAGATTCACTTTCCTATCAGAAAAGATGCTGATGAAAAAATTCGGAGCACTTTTACTGTCTTAAAACGTGATGACAGACACAAAAAAAAAAATTAAAATAAAAAAAAAACACACACAACACTGTAAAATCAATGCATTCATCACTCCGCTCAGAATCTAATACTGAGAAACCAGCTTTATTTCATACTAAATTTTTAAACGTGTACCTCGTCATAAAGTAGATCACTGTAATGGATGTATTTAATTTGAACTCAACGATTGATAATAATTGTGCCTAGGTAGGTATAATATGAAAAACGATTTTGAGTGGAGCTCGTATTGTATCAATCTCTATTTCTAAGGATATTTTGTAATATATTTATAATACCGTAAGAGTAATTAATTTTTATTTAAAGAATATGGAAGATTAAACTATTTTTTGCCAAAAACATTGTACATTTATTAATTATTATAATTTATAACATTATATCAAATACTATTGTTGTTACTTAAAAACTTATACTCGGGTACTCCATTGCAATAAATCATTATCTGAACACATATTATTTACTATTGAGATATTAAGTGCAAACTAAAACAAATGTTATTGATTTACAAAAACATTTTCATAATAACAATGACGATTTAAAAAATAATATGACTTCCAAGAAAACAATCACATAAGTTACGTCATATATTTAAAAAAAAATTATTTGTTTCACAAATAAACTATTTAAATTATTCCTAAGTGTAGTAATTCCAAAATTTTTCGAAATACGGAATAAATATTGAAATTGATTGCAAATTTTTGGGCTTAACATAAAGTATAATCATGATCATTACTAATTAAAATATAATCAAAATAATATTCAAATTTACACTTTACATTATCTAAATTTTAAATAGATAGTTCTAATTTATTTATTTACCATGCATCTATTCTGTTGGTTGAACCATCAACATCATTTTTTCCAACAAACAAAAGTTAGTACTATTCAAATCTTTAGAAATTATTGTTACTCGTCTATGGGGAAAATTGTGAAAATTGTTATAACAAATGCCAAATAGGTATATACACACAGCTCCAATCAAATCAAATTAAATGAATAAAAAATATACCAAGCCAGTTGAAATGATTGCTGATTTAAATTTAAATGTTATGGTGTACTAGTTTAGTTAGTTAGGTATGTACAGGTAAGATTACCATCTGCACTTTTAAGATATTAAAAATATTGTAGTGTCACTGTTTTTGAAAAGGTTATAATGTACTCTTTTTCAACCTTTTGAATTTGAAATTTGATTCTAAGATAGTATAGTGTAATTATTATTGAATTAGTGTTTAGTATCTATATTAATTACAATTATATATTTATTTTCTTATTAGAATTATATATTTCAATTTTTTTCACATTTCGCAAAGAAACAAATCGAATAATATAGATTTACGATAATATTTACTATTTAAATGAATGTTTTATAAAAAAAACTTTTTTTTCTTTTATGCCTTATCTATTTTTTTAAAAAAAAAAGTACTCACTTTTCGAATAACTAACACGCAGTAACTCTATAATATTATGTAGATTTGTATACTTCGCATATTGTTTTTTAATGGTAGATTTTAAAAAAAACTATATAATATTATAATATAAGGATCCCTCCATATATGCAATACCGTAAAAAAAACAATAATTGATGTTGACGAATATAGTGTGTACAGTAAGGATAAACATATATAATATTAATAAGTAGGGACACCCTCAAACACTATTGTCATCGATAATGTGCGGTAAGTGAAAACTTTTAAAGAAACGTAATAAAAAATTAAATGTTTTTCTTAAAGTTATAGTAAAAAATTTCTATAGGTACCTAAACATTATACATGGTATAAAAATATACGCAGTTTCCTATATACAGTGCCATAATCGAACTTCATTTCGACTATTCGCCAATACAAACAAAATTAAGTATAACAGTGTTCGGGTGTACCTACTGGGGTCGTTAAACGCAGGGGGACGTGCGTTTTATTTATATTATAATAATATACTCAAATATCAGCTCAACCCGTTCATATTAATATTATTGTATTATTAAAAGGCGAAAACTGCAGCACTTACCCTCGGTGTTCGAGTGAATGGATGAAAAAAACAAATTAATTCCCGAAAAAACGATAAATTTTGTCGAAATGCACACGCAAAAATACACAACATCAGCAAGCGCGAAAACAACCCACTCGGCAACCGGTCCCGCACGTATACTGATGTCTCGAACTCATGACGGGCAACGAACACAGACGAGTCAGTTTCGCCGCCGCTGCGCTGCCCTCATCCGGACCGAGCGTGCCGAGCCGGTCGTCGGCGTCTTCGTCGATTTGGGTGCCCACCACTTGCTGCCAACCAAACGAACCGGTACGCAAATATATCCGAGCCACGGCCGATCGCGCGCGCACATACGACGGATACCAACGCAACGCAACGAAAAGACTCGTTTCATCCCCTACGCGGATTGATTGGCATCACTGTAGGCCCGCGCACCAAAGAACGCATTCCGGGGGAACCCGGTTTTGTTCCTGAACAGCAGGCAGCAGCTGCAACTGCGGTATTCGATTTTGTCCACGATTGTCGAGACTTGTGGACGAGATACGAGACTCGACGTCGTTACTCGTTAGTGCGTCGCCGTGACCTTGTCGGCCGCTATGAATGAACCATGGACAAACACGATAATAATACGTTTTCGGCCGCAGAGGTATGCGAGCCCATTCGAAACGAATGTACTTGCCTTACATTATACACGCATCGTGCACTGCCGAAAGATTAGTGTCTAACACCTATAATGTCATTATAATGATGACGGGTAAGGCAAGTAGAGTAGTCGTAATTCGCGCTGTATGATTACATGGTTTTATAGGTTTTTTCTATCGGAGTATTGCAATGAAAACGAACGTGTGTAACTCAGAGGAAAGTGTCAGTATTATAGTAATATCTAATTTGATTTTATACTCATAATATTAGATTAAGATTTATCCGAAATGAAATTCTACACAACGTAAGTCTCTAATAGTTTTTTATAAGCATCAAAAGTTGAAATTTCAAAAAAATTTCTATTCAAATCTAAGATTTGAAAATTCAACACAAAGATCTCTAAAGTTTATCTACCTTTCTAAAAAAGAAAAAGTTTATCGGAAAGTCAAAGTCATTTTTTATGAGCGTTTGAAATTAGACATATTTACTCCATTATCTTAGTCGATATTCACTCGATTTCTCCGGTAACGATTTTCTTATTTTGATGTAATTTAAAAATGAATAACCGTAGACATTTGAAGTTTTCACAACATTTTTAGATTATCATTTTCTATGCACAAAAATAATTTAAAAAAATATTTTAAGATTTTTGAGATAATTGTAAATTTTCGTTATTTTCAAATTTTTTTCTTTAAATATCGATAAAAAGAATTTCATTAAGTCAAATTTTTTAAAAATTAAATACAGGATTCCTCATAAGTTGTTAAAATAGTAAATAAAAAATAATAAAAATAAAAAGACAAACATTTTTTTATAAGCATTAAACTTCAAATTTTGACAGAAATTCATCATCGAACATTTTCAAATTGTTTTGTAGTTAAAAATTTATAAAATATTCAATTTTTATAACTAAGAATTGAAATTTTAAAACAAATTTTTTCGTAAGTAGTTCATAGTATAAATAAAAAATCAAAAAAATATATTAAAAAAATAATTTTTATAGACATTTTAACTTCAAATTTTGACGAAATTAGTTATTTAAATGAAGAATGACAATATTAATTATTTCGTTGTAAATTAAAAACATTTTTTTTTCGTTAAAGTATATTATGATTTTTTTTACACTCAATAATATTTTTAAATGCAATGTTTTCTGCAAAAATAAATTCAGCCTACTGTTTTATTATTAGTAAAATTAATTATCTTAATAGCAATAATATCATAGAATACTCTTAGTTATATAGGTTGACAGACCGTCTTCGCTCAGAATCGTTTTTCATATACAATGATTTATATCATTGAATTCAAACTTAACACATCCATGAAAGTAATTAACTCGACACATATTGTACAGCAGAATGATACCCACTTGCCGACCTATTTTAAATTTTTTTCCACATAATTTTACCTTTCTAATACTTTTTGATCGGTTTCATAAAAATGCAATATAATAAAATTATAAAAATAAACAAATTGTAATCAAATATGAATTATTTACATGATGTATTAATGCACTATTGTCCTGCAATGAAATAATGTTTATAGTGTTTTCAACATGTTATTAATAATAATTTTTATTTTAGATTTTGAGCAGAGCGATAAATGTATTGATTTTACAACGATATGTGTTTTTTTTGTATCTGTCATCACGTTTTGGGGCAGTAAAGTGCTTCAATTTTCTTCGGTCTCATTTTTTTTCGGTGGGAAAGTGAATCTAGTTGGTATTTGGGGGAGGGGGGGGGGGGGTTCAAAAGTAAAAAATTCCTGATAGTATTCAAACATTGAAAAAACAACAAAAGATTTATGAAATTTTCACCAAATGTTTTTATAAGAATTTTCGATATATTTTGGCTTTTTTCAAACTATTTAGAAGTATAATAAATTGTTGGGTTTTTTTATTTTTTTTATTATCGTCTATAAAACTTTTTTTAATCGTTCAATTTCAAATTGTAATACAAGGCTCTTCTTAATTTTTTGTAATTGAAAATTAAAAAAAAAGTTGAGCGTAAGTCTATAATAGTTTTTTATAAGCGTCTAAAGTTAAAATTTCGACAAAATGCGTAAAAGTCACTAAAATATACAGTTTTTTTGATTAGAAAATTCATATAAAATGTTTTATTTTAATCTAAGATTTAAAAATTCATCAAAAGATTCTCCATAAGTTTTTCTACTTTTTACAACAAATAAAAGTTTAGCGAAAAGCCAAACTAATTTTTTATGAGCATTTGAAATTAGACATTGCAAGTTATTTACCCGTTAACTACACATTTTACAAGGAACGATTTTTTTATTTTATTGTAATTTGAAAATAAATAACTGGAGATACTTGAAATTTTTACAGAATGTTGGGATTATCATTTACTATACACCATTAAATCTTAAAAATATTTTAACACTTTTTGAACGAATTATTTTTTTAAGAAATTTTTGATTTTTTTTTTTCTATAAATATTAATAAAAATTTTTTCGTTGAGTCAAATTGCTTGAAAATATAATACAAGGTTCCTCATAAACTATTATAATAGCAGATCAAAAATATTAAAAATACATAGAAGCAACTTTTTTTACAAGCATTTAAAGTTCAAATGTTGACCAAAATTCATCAAAATATTGAACACTTATAAATTGTTTTGTATTTAAAAATTTAAAACAAGATTTCTTGTAAATAGTTCATATTGTGTAAACAATAAATCTGTATAATTCACTGTACAGCATAGCGGTACCCACTTACCGACCTTTTTTTTTTATATAGAAAACACTTTTAAAAAATATGTAATCTATTGTCCAATGACCATAGATACCGTGGATCGATTAAAATAAAATAAAAGAACATAAGGTATAAAAGATTTAACTAAAACTTAAAACCTTGTGATCATTTTCGATTACCAAAACTTGTTTTCCTATTGGTCAGCGCGTTTGCAGCTGGTCTTGGGTGTGTAGTGTGTTGTTAAAATAATAAATGTATTGCACTTACGTTCACGGTCTATCGTTTATTATATTATATAACATATAATATATAATTACAACGACAGTAATACGAGTAAGTAAAATTCCCATTAAAAACCGACGCGTTAGCAAAACATAAAGTTTTTTTCTTCAACCTTCCAACGAATATTTATACATAGGTGCTTACTGCCTACTACGTATCGGCTTCTACAACAGTCATTTGTCGTCACCGCTGCACAAAATATTATTACTATTATTAATATTGTTGTTTTGTTTGCAAATGTATTGAAAAAGCCATATATAATACATACTGTCGCCGCATGCCGCACTTTCTGCGTGAACAACTCATAAATAATAATAATTCTTCCGGCGGGATTTAACGCTGGACGCCACCTATATAAAGCGTATAATATTATAGGCACTTGTATATTATATACATAGTACTATATATAATGCAATGCCATGCGGTAGTCATCTTAGCGGCCAAGGGTCGTTTTGTGGAATTGTCTAAAAAAGAAAATAATTACGCTCAGCCTTTTGTCCTGTGCAAACATTTATTACATTTTTTTACAGTTTCGAGAGGGGAGGGATGCCCGCACGTACGTGGAGTGGTTGTTATATAGAAACTGCACTACCATATATAGCAGACGAGTTTGTATAGTTTATGATGGCGGGTAGTTTTTAGTATTTTTACACGCGACGTACACCTAACGCCTCTACATCTAATATGCATTATAAGTTATACACCATCATCAATAGTCAAAATAAATAGTTATTTATTTTTTATCCATAAAGCTTTAAGAGACCATCTGAAGGTGCGTTTATATTATAGGCGAACGCGAATTTCTACCATTCGTTCGCGATCTGATTACGGAGGCGGTAACTGCGGCAAGATCAAATAAAACACTATTCAGTATGAATAGCATTCGGCCCGTCACAAGGAATAGTTTGCGTCCGCGACCAGACCAAAGACTTATGATTGTAAACGATGGAGAGTGAACACGAACAAATAGTCTGAACGGTACGGCTGAATCTCTACCAAATTCACGTACGAATTTTTTCGATAGCAACTATATTTATACCACTCGCTGCCAAAACATACTACCGTTTTTTTGGAACAAAATAAACCTTTTTTCAAGATGACATCACTACATGAAGACTAATCTGTTTGGACATTGCTTAGTTTCCGAAGCAAAATAGACCTATATGCGTTCAACATAACGACTTGAGTTTGACTTCATTAATAATTTTGAAAATATGTTTAAATTTATTATGAAGTCTATTTTTAGTCGTGTCTTAAATGACTGATTAATGTAGTGCCTAAACTATGATAGCTAGGGACTTGAAATGTTCATGGTACTTTCGTACATCACATAGAGGTGTACTAAGAAAGTATTTTCTAAAATTCTTATTTTAAAGAGGTGCTCACACAAGGGTTTTGAGATTCACGATGAAATTTTTTTATTTATAAATTGTTGCCATTGATTACAGATTATAATGCAATAATAGTAGAAATTAGTAATTATTAATAAAATATTATTGACCTCGAATAAAAATGAAATTTATTGAAATTATATCATAAAACAAATATGAGAATTGAATGTATGTTTGTAGCTTATATATACTCAAAAACTACTCGATTGAGTTTCGATACTCGATAAGTTTCAAATTGTTCTTAGAGATATCAGGATAGTTTATAAAGTAGCTAATCTGGACCACGTTTGAAAATACTAAGTGCATATATTATATATATATATATATATATATATATATATATATATATATATTCAATCCGCCACAGGAAAAATTCTCATTTTTTACGTATATTTATAAAAAAAACAAATTTTTGGCATGAGCAACACCAGGTAAAAAACTAGTTATAGCATAATTTAGTTATCTCATCGAGTATCATAGACTATAACAATTATTTCTAGACAAAGATTGATTAACCGAACGTTATAATAGTTCTTCCATCAGTAGTCAGGGACAATGCAGTTTCTCACAGGTTTGTATTTATCTTTATTGTTAACATTTTGTTGAGCTATTACTTTATTATTATACATATCACATATATTTAATATATAACTGCAGTGGTAAGAAATATGTAAAAATTTCAAATATCTACACCTATGCATATATATATATAACAAGGCTGTATTGTTAAAACTGCCACAATGATTACCAACTGCGATTTTCTTTAAAATTATTTCACTCACGAAATCGCGTGTTACCATCGAAGCTGCGATTATAAATCCTAGGGCTACATATATAGGTAACACGTATCTTGTGGTTTAGTGGTTCGAAAATTTTTAATCGCAAGGAACCATTATTGATAATTTATAGTAACTTCCGACTTCCTGTATAGGTACGTGCGTTAAGTAAATTATTATATGTCCGTCTACAATTAAAGTTGCAGTCTGTAAATTTCGGAAAGAAAACCTTGTGAAATATATTTATAAAATTTAAATTTCATGATCATAATTTTTCAGGTTTGATATGTATAAAACTTATATTGTAATTATAGCATAATGAAAACTTCATTAATTATAGTTTATCAAGTGGTAAGATAATTCGTAAAAATCAAATTGTGTTAGATTTTTAATAAATAAATAATTAATTATAATTATAATTCTACAATCACATGCAAATTGTTTTCCATTTGTGCCACTAAATGCTGTGGGATCAGCTCTCTATGACCTCTAAATATATTTTAATTTGACCTGCTGCAAAAAAGTGTTTTTTTAAATTATTAAACAGTAAATTATTTTATATTTGTATGGTTAAGAGTTATTGCATTTAAGTATCTGGCATATATACCTACATTATAGTGTTATATATATATATAATTATAGTATAATAGTGGTAACCCTCGTTTTAATACATAAACTAAAATCGATAACATTTATTACTCAATAGTCTTGTCAAATTACACATTTACACATTGAACACTTAATTTCTCTAGTTTTATCAAATAAAATTGCTTTTATTCTACTTAGGAATATATAATAAATAATTAATTTTTTTTAATATAAAATATTAAGAAACAATTTTAAATTAAAATATGTATTTGAATACCTTCCATAAAATATTTTAATTTTTAAATTTCGAAATATTTTAAAAATTAACTTGATATGTATTTATATAAAAATAAATTTATATTATGTTCGTATCTATATACATAATGTTGAATATTATACATTGTTCACTATAATTTATACCTCATTTTACTAAAACTATATAGGTATTATGTTGATCTACATAAACACTTATGTAAAAAATATAGGTAATGTACCCAGAATTGGTTTAAACTATAGAGCAATATATAAATGTATGTAATATATACAAGCATTTCTAGAATTTAACATAGTATTAGGTGTAGGTATTGCTTCACGGATAGTGTTTAGAAAATTTTAATTATCATAATGTAAACAAATATCTTAAAATTACCTATACCACAAACATATTTTACGTCACCTATATGTAAATTATGTTTTTGTACACATATAATTTTTAAATTTTAATTTACGAAATTTTGTTTTTGGTCTTTTAATTTATGTAGGATTTTATTTACTCATATACCTGTAATGTATTTTGCGTTGATTTTTTTAAATTTTGAAGGAAGTAAAAAATTTATTGATTTTACAATTATGTGGGTATTCTTTTGTGTGTGACTATGCACATGATACATTTTTGAATTAAAACTTTGATTTTAAACTTCAGTAACAACATTTTCTGATGTGAAAGTGAATATAGATGGTGCATTTGAGAGAACATTTTGGAATTTTTACACAAAGCCAATTTTTAACAAAATCGATTTTGTTTTTTTGTGTACATGGTACATAGGTACCAGGGCTAGGATTTGTATGCAATAAAAAATTGTAAAATATGCATTTTATTTACCAAAATATGCAAAAATATGCATTTTAATTTTTATAAAATAAACACAAAAATATAAATATAGTTACAAAAAAAATATTTATCTATTGAAATACATCAGTGGTTGGCTGTTTGTCTTAAATCTTAATAAAATATAAAAAAAAATAATTGAGAAATAAAATAATTTAGAAATAAAATTTATAATTCACATTCACAACATGTGTTACATGCTACGACCACATATTTTTTTAAATTTTCGAAAATGAATGATCGGCAATTGGATCGTATAATGGCTTTCTATTGACTGAAGCTCCGTTCAACGTCACATGATGTAGTTGGCGCATATTTAAGTAAAGAAATTTGTCCTGGTATTAGGTTACAACTGAAATTGTCCTCATCCGATTCACCATTTAATATTGTATTTATTGATTGTAGAGTTTTAAATCCTTTATTTTTTTGTAAAATGAAGGATCATTTGTTCTTAACTTTATCAGCGACTCTTCCGTTACACTCAAAAAGTCGATCCCTAGCGTTTATTATAATCTGTAGACTTTCGTGAAGTGTTAAATTCTTGTTTTGTAGTTTAATTATGACTTGGGATAAAAAGCCAAAATTACTTTTAATATATGCTAAATCATTTTTTAAATTTTGATTATCAAATAATTCTTTAGCTTTTTTTATTAAATCTGATTCGTCATCTAATTCTGAGATCACAGATTTAATTGAATTAAAATTATCTACATAATACGTTACTGCAGTCAACCACGTTGCCCATCGTGTCAACACTGGTTTTGGAGGTAAAGGTAAATTTGAAAACATTTCACGTAATTTATGTGTTCGGCTTGGAGCTTTTAGAAAAATATTTTTTTTACATGGGCTATCATTATACTATAAAACATGCATTTTTCGCGTTCTTATAATCAAAATATGCAATAATATTCATTTTATTCAATATATGCATTTATATGCACTTTATCAAAAATATGCAAAAACATGCAAAATAAAAACACCACCATTTATCTCATCATGAGGTGATTCGTGGACATTACTAACAAAATCAATAATCAGAAGTCGCAAAAAAAACATGCTGTTGCATACAAATCCTAGCCCTGATAGTTACATTGAATTTTCATCGGATATTTATATTACCATTTTCTATACCTATACTATAAAATTTTAAATAAATTTTGACTTTTTTAAAGTTATTTATAAACATAAGATATTTTTAGTTTTTTTTTATTATTTTTTTTTATTGTCGATAAAAATGTTTTCACTCTGTCAAAAAAATGTAAACAAAGTTCATCATAACTTTTTGTTAGTAAAAATTAAAAAATAATTGAACATAAATTTACAATAGTTTTTTTATAAGTGTCTAAAGTCAGAATTTCGATAAAGTACGTCAAAATCACGAACATTTGCGATTTTTTTTAGTTTAAAAATTCATCACAACTTTTCTGTTTAAAACTAAGATTTGAAAATTTAACTCAAAACTCTCCATACGGTTTCTAATTTTTATAAAAAAAAAAAGTTTATCGTAAATTTAAACTAATTGTTTATGAACGTTTGTAATTAAATATTAAATATTCACCCATAAACTAACGATTTCTCGCGGAACAATTTTCTTATTTAGTTGTAATTCAAAAACGAATGACCGTAGACGTTTAAAATTAACATCAATCGATAAAAAATAGGGGTAAAAAAAATTTCTCTTGGTTAAAATACTTTTTAGTAGTAAGTTCTCCATAAATCATTCTAATTGTAGTTTTAAAAATATTTAAAATACAAATGCACACTTTTTTTATAAAAATTTAAAGTCAAATTTTGACCAAATTCATCAAAATCTTGAATGTTAGCAAATTATTTAGTTGTTAAAAATTAATAAAATAATCAGTTTTTATAGCTAAGGATTGAAAATTTAAAACAAGAATTCTTGTAAGTAAAAAATATATTAACATGGTTATTTTTAAGTTATGGATATTTTAAGATTAAATTCGGATGAAATTAGATATTTAAACAAAGAATAACGATGTTTGCTATTTCATTGTAATTTAAAAATAACATTCGTCGGTATTTGAAACTTTTAATGTATACTATTATAATATTTCATACACACGATGACATTTTAAAATACAATGTTTTCAGAAAAATTAATTCGACTTACTGTATTATTAATAGTAAAATTAATTATTTTAACAACAATAATATCATAAAATATACTTAGTAATTAAGGCAGACAGATGTCTCCGCTCAGAATCGTCTTCGTATGCAATGATTTTCTATCAAAATTGAAATTAATATTAAAGCATTTTTTAGCGTTTGAAATTGAATTTAACACATCTATTACAGTGACCCACTAGACACAAACTTTACACAAAGCGGTATCCACTACCAACCTTTTTAATATTAAATTCATCCAATATTGACAAATTAGATTTTTTTTATTCGGTTCAAATGGTAAAGGTACAATGAATGTTATGAAGTAGATAAATCATTATTATTTCTTAAGTTGAATGTTGGGACATGGAATCCAATTGATATAAAAATTCTTAGCATATAATAGTTGCATTCATAGTAATACCAACCAGAAATTGATATTTAGTACCATTTCATACTCTAACATATAAATAAAGCTCTTTTAATCATTATCCAACACAATATGTCTATATAAATATTAAAATACACACCTTAATACGTTTTTTATTACATTAAGTATACTTTAACTACAGAATTCTTTTAAGAGCCTTTATTGTAATTATTTATTATACATATACTTAATTATTTTTTATTTTAAAGTTTTAACGAGGTCATTTCATTTAGGTACGTGCTTTGGGTCTTTGCAATGTTTACTAACATCAGTTGCAGCTATACGAAGTGAATACAACTCGTAAGGCAGCCATTAAACCACTTATATACGGTTGACTCTTGAGTGTTGAAATGTTAGACTAAATAAAACAAACACTAGATAGTGGATACCGTAAGTCACTCACCCGTGCTACTGTATACACCCCCATACGTTCATATCATAAAATATAGATAATAGATATTTCTGGTGCTGATAGGTTAGGTATATATAATCATGTAACAGTATAACACACAAAATTAATTCACTGCTAAGCTATGTTTCAATATTTCATTAAATAATAAATTATATTATCCCATATCAGGTTTGTATTAACACCATTGAAACGTACACATGTATTATAATTTATAATAACATTACAAATTCTCTCTATCTAATATTATTTAAAGTAATTAATTATAAGGTACCTACTTACGTTTTAAAGTTATTGAAATCCTGTTATATAAAATGGACTTTTTGACTTGTCGATGTCTATCTGCTTTTTACAAGTCATCCCTAATTATGTTCTCATATAACTAACAATCAGTGTATTCTCTTCTAATGTCTATCCACTTAACTTTATCCAACCTGTGAATTTTTGCCCGTCTAAACTACTTGAATGTGTAGCATTTTTTATTTTTTTTTTATTTTTATTAACATACACCTCTTACAAATTTACAAATTTATACTTTTATAATATACATATTATATTCTGTACTTTAAGAACACTTAAGTTTTCAAAATGTCATCATTTATTAATCATTTATTATTATTTCCCCGTATATAAAATCCTTGTAATATATTTTACTGTAAATAGATTTTTGAGCCCCTTTTAACATTTATTCAATAATAAATATTTAAATAACAGTGATTATTTAATTATATTATCCAATTACCTTTGATTGGAAATTAAATTTAAAAATAAAAACTTTAATAATATTGTTATTTGTATTGTTTTTTATAGTGATTATGGTAAGATTTTTAAAAATAATAATTAGGTAAGTACCGTTTTAAATAAAAACATATTTAAGGGTAATTTTTAAATTGTTTTTAATTGTTAAAACTGTTAATTATTCATTTAATGCATTCATAAAAAATATTCCAATGAAATAAAATATAATTTAATTATGATTTTAATAAAGTATTAATGTGATAAACCATAATAGATCATTAACCTATGAGTAATTATTTAATTTTTTGATAAATCTGAATAATATTCTTAAAAGTAATAATTTACATTTTTATATCAATGATTTGTTGTATTTTCCCTGAAAGACCGATTATCTAAAATCCTTTGAATTATTTATACTAGAAAAAAGTATCTCTGAACATAAAAAAAATATAATTGTAAAATAAATAAATTCCTCGTATCTAAAAAAATTACCTCAAAAAGATTTTTAACATGAACATAAAAATAATTGTATAAAAATGTATAAAACCACATTCTATAAATACAAAAAAATTGTCGACAAACATCTAATCGTAGATTATCGATAAATGATATACTGATATTGTTTCATACCGATAACTCCTTGACCATATCTGCGACAAGTGTACCTGTGTTTAACATTTAATGTTAAGGTACACTAAATTAATAAATAATAAATAATAATAATAATTTATAATAAATTTTATTATGATATAATGATGTATCAATTGTTTGCAAAAAATCGACAATCGTCCTACTTCCTTGTACGTTGAATATTCTACAGTTATTTCTCTTATTCAGTAAAGAAAATGTACCCGTTTAGTAGATTTCACCCTTTACGCCAAGACCAAGTTTGTCAATGGTAATCTCTATATGTCCGCTTGTTCTTTTTGGAACTCAGTCAATACGGAATAAAGATCTGAATAAAACTTTCGACTAACAAGATGGAAGTGATTGTGCCATCTTTCGCCAACCTATTGTATTGTATAATGTTGTATATTTTAAATGCTTAGTATATACCTAAAACCCAATAATAACAAAAATTCAAAAAAAAAATGTGCTGAAATGTGCTGAAAACATGCAATTTATGTGAAAGCTACAGATATGGCTATACAAGTCAAAAGGTTTATGATCATCATCGACAAAGAAAAAAGGATGCTAGAGATACAAAGAATTTAGACAAACAAGTGGCTATGAAGAATCCAACCCAATTTGTATCTCTAACAATAGATGTACAAGCTGTTAAATTAGCTCCTTTCATTAGAACATCATCAATGTACTATAAAATAAAACTTTGTGTCCATAACTTAACAGTTTTCAACCAAACTACAGCTGATGTATGCTGTTATTTATGGGATGAGACAAGTGGAGGATTGGAGGTTTCTATTTTTGCTACTTTGGTAGTAGACTATTTGGATAATATCATTGAAAAGACACCTACTACTAGCATTATTTCAATTTATAGTGACTGTTGTGGATATCAAAACCGTAATACAATATTAAAATTTGCAATTAATCAAAAAGTGACAATTACCCAAAACTTTTTAGAAAATGGCCATACACAAATGGAAGTAGACAGTGTTCATCACAATATAAATTTAATTTAAGAAAAGGAAAATTCATTTTCCTACTGATTATATAAATGTATTTAAAGATACTCGAAGTAAAAATCCATATAGAATTAAATATTTGAATTTTAGTTGCTTCAATAATTATTCAATATTAAAATATTATACATCTATAAGATCTGATTATAAAAAAGGGGACCCTACAGTTACTGACATAAGATGTCTCAAGTACAACCCAGACTCTACTATTCAATATAAACTAAATTATGATGATCAATAGGAAAATTTACCAAATAAGAACAGGAAAGAAAGCAAGTATACTATAAAAAAATTGTCTAATGAATAAATTAAAATTAAAGAAGATAAATTTATCCACCTCCAACAGTTAAAATTAGTTTTACCTCAGCACACTTGGTCATATTATGACACTACAATATACCAAAAATAAAAAAAAAGTGAAATTTTTATTAATAATATAATTTAATATTAATTATTTTTAATTTATTAATGTTTTAATACTTAAACCATTGTTTCTAATAAATGATAATTATTTGCACAAATTACTATAAAAGTTTTAAATGTTTTCATAAATTCAATAAAAGCTAATTTTTATTTAATGTTAATTATTTTTATCAATTGTAATAAAATATTTTTGATGCTTTAACTAAGTTTTAACAATTCTATCAGTAATTTTTTTAATAATTTTATGAAATTTATACATTTTATAATATTATATTGTAATGTTAAATAATGTTTCTATGAATTGTTATAAATTAAAGGATTTTAACATTTCACAAAAAACTCGTAAGTCAAATTTACTTAAAATCAAAACCTCGTAAGTAAATTTAATTAATTACAAGAACTCGCAAGTCAAATTTATTAAAAATTAAAAACTCGTAAGTCAACTTATCTACATAATTACATAAAAATGTTGATTTTTTTTATCTTTTAACAAAGTGGAATAATTATAAAAGGAGAATAAAGTTATAACTATCAATAGTTGACAAAGATTAATACTTATCACAGCTTTTTGTTGTTCCTAAAGAATTAAACAATTTGATAAAAGTGACTTAAGAGGTTTTGCCTTGTAGCCGACGATATTGGTCAATATGATAGAACTACAAGGGTTCATACGCACTATGCGGCTGCCCGTAATGCGGCCAGCCGTCCGGTTGACAGCAGTTTTCGGTTGGTTCAGCGGGTAGCCGTTCACCTGACCGCAGTTGATAGTTGAATCTGTGGGTGTGTGCAAGAGTGTATTCAAATTTTATGTATGAATCATTTCAACAATGGACATTGAAAAAGTTATTACTGTTTATTACATCTACGATCGCTACATAAAAAATACTGGGTACATCCTTTCCTACAAACCCGAGATAAAACAAAAAATTTTGATATATTTTTTGAAAACCTCAAAAAATATGAAGACAAGTTTTTTAGTTACATGAGAATGAGTTTAAAATTGTTTAAAGAATTATTGAGTGTTTTAAAAACATCCATAACGAAGGAAGACACACGATTCCGAAAAAGTATTAAGTCTGAAAAAAGTTAACCATTGTACTAGAGTAAATAAAAAAAACAAATTATCTTTAAAAGCTTTTAATTTTATGTTATAATTTTTAAATTTACATGATTAGAAAAAAGTACACACTCATCATTATTATTATTATTATTATTATTATTATAACATATTTTAATTTTATATTACCATTATTATTAACATATCGTTGTCTTATTAAATTGAATTAGAAAGGTCAATAAAAGAAGTTTTCATTAGATTCGTGTGTGTTCGTTGAGTCTGCATTTAAGAAAGATGATAGTGCTTGTGTTGGATTATTTATGACAGTTTCCTGATATGGGGTGGTTGCAGGTATGGATATTTAAATAGGAGTATGGCTGTAAGGATGGTGTCTTCTTTATGCCGAATAATGTCCGCGATATGGATTATTTTGAGTATTCCAGTTCCATGTGTTTGGATAATTTGACATTTGAGCGTCTTGAATGACCTTTAAAATGTCCAATTTCGTTTGCATGCGCAAGTATTCTGGTATTTTTTTAAAGTCTTTTATCAAAGACATGAAAAAAAGACGATCTTTGTTGTCTTCAATATTCTTAGTTTCTAAATTTTTGTTTAAAATTCCTGTTAACTCTCTACCAATGTCATTATTTTTATTTTTTTTGTTATGTTTTAATACCCACAAAGAATCTGAAGAATGAGCAGTTGTATGTTGACCTATTACAATTTCATTTTCATTATTTATTTCTGTATTGGAAGTAATATTTGAAGTTGTTGAATTAATCGACACCGTATCTTTTAAACATTTAAGGCTGTCATAGAAAACGTAGAGGCATTTTTTTTTTTGCTGCAGAGCCGCTTTTAGTCTCCTTTGCTTTGTGGACCTTTACAAAACAATCTCGTATATTTTGCCATTTTTTATGAAGATTCACGCCCGAAAAAAATAATTGTTTCAGATATTTGGCAACAGGTTGCTCATTTGCAGAACTACATTATGTCTTTCAGTTTGGAATTAGTACTGTTACAGAAATTGTCCGAGAAGTATGTTCTGAAATATGGTATCGTTTAAAAGAAACGTATAATTACGTATAAAAACGTATAATTATAGGCATTGCAAAGCTAGGCGTTATGCAGAATGCACATTTGGCATATTTGCTAATAAATGGCGCATATTTCGTAGACCTATTAATGTAAATATTGATTTAGTTAATGATATAATCAAATCTGCTTATCTTTTGCACAATTTTGTGAGAAATAGAAATGGTTGTTCTTTTGAAGACGCTTTAAACAAACCATTAACCGAAACCATTGCATCAGATAGTGTGCAAAGAAATAACAGAACTGCATTATTGAAATACTGTGAATTATTCGCACAATACTTTATGGCCTAGGAAATATTAAATTGGCAAGACAATTATATTTAAATATGTATCAAATTAACTCTAAATAATATTAAGAAACTAATACATAAAACACTAATAAAGTAAACTTATAAATTATCTAATTATTAAGTATAATATTAAAAATAAAGTATAAATTAAATTAAAAATGAAATATTAATCATCAAGCACTATATTCTACAATAAATTAATTAAATACTTACTGGGTTTTTTCTTTTCGTCCGCTAATAATTCAGCACCATAAATATTGACAACTTCTTCCCATTTTTTTTGTTTTTTATTTCTGTCGGAATAATCTGAGCACTTCGTGTTCCAAAGAGATTGACGGTTTTGGATTTCGGTGATAAATTTTTCAGTATCAAACTCCATAGTTCAAATTTTAAATTTCACCAGGTATGTCGATGACTTCACCGCAAACTAACCGCATAGTGCGTACACTGAACGGTGCGGTCAGCCGTCGAAGCGGTCGCAACAATCCAAGCGACCGGTACGATTTGCGGGCAGCCGCAACGTAGTGCGAATACAATTTTTCGGATATACAGAATTTGCGGTCAACCGGACAGCTGGCCGCATTACGGGCAGCCGCATAGTGCGTATATACCCTATAAAAGTATACACAACAGGACCGTTTGCAATGAATACTTATATATATATATATATATCATAATATAAAATATACTGATAATATACGAGACAATACGTGTTTGAAATTCCATACCAATTAATCTTAACGCACGGGGTAGGTGATAAATATTTTTGGCTAGTATAACCGAGGGCTCGGTCTGGTGTATATACGCGTATTAAATATACATATATGCGCATTATATGTTGATAAGTATACGTATATGATATATAATAATATAATACAATGTATTATGCAATACGTAAGTTTAGCTAATACCTACTAGACAATTATTATGAAATATATCAATATATCATTATATATACCAACTACATTATATATCAACATAAACATTGTGTCTACCATAACCGGTGTTATAATTATATTACTCATACAAGTATACAACTATCTGAATAGTATATACACGAAGTGATACATTTAAGGAAATTAATTATTATTTCAGAAAACACAAACATTTTAGAAAATATTTCTGTTATACTATTTTTAGTCGTTTCAAAACAAAATTTTTGAAAAAAATGATATTTTTTAAAGTTTTTACTCATTTGAATGATAACATATATTTTTAATTTCATATTTCAACAGAATATTATTCCGAGTATTTTGATCTATCAAAATCAAATTTCAGACAAGTAGATTAGGTATTAGTTATAAGTATTTAACGTTGATAAGTTATAACTCATTTAACTACTCGTTTAAAATTCAATTTTTATGTATTTAGTACTCCAAAAATTTAAATAAGAAATTAAATATGCACGCCGTCATTAAAAAGGGAAACAAACAATTATTTTACTTATATTTATTTTTCAACGAAAAAACGTGGTTTATATGTTTGTTAATGCCTGTGTATAATAATGTGTATTTTTTATGTGACAAACAATTATTGTTTAATATTATAATAATATAATTTACTATAATATGCGTTAAAGTGTAGCCTATACTTAGTCAAGTTACGTTGTGTGTGATGATTATATTATTGAATTAGGCACTTGCACTTGAAATAATTGTAAAAAAAAAAATGTCTATATTATGGAGCCATATTTTATAGTTAGATGACTTGAAAATTGTTGTCCGAATTACGCCTCTTTCATGATTAATGATGACACAAATCTATTATACGGCTTGATCTTGGATACGATATTTTAAATTCTAACAGTTTTACTGCAGTTACCCCCGAAAACTGCTGAAAATAAAACCATAGGTATATTTTCGGTATTATTTGATGCAATCGTCCACTGTCAGGTACCTATTTTATAAACATGAAATAAATTTAAAACAGAAAACCAAACAATACCCATCGTATGATGCACTTTAAATTTATTCGTAATTTATGAATATAGAAATAGGAATAACTGAACAGGGTAAAATTAATAACGTTATAGTTTATAGATGTTTGTTTTACTTCTTAGCTATTACTTCCTCACTATGTCACTATACTGCTATGCAGGACCCATAATATTTATTTATTAATTTCTATTGATAAACTTACTATTGTAAAAGTGGCATATTATAGATTTTATAGCAGATAAATATTGTAATATTATTATGTTCTGCACGTCATGTTATTATGTTTTATATTCTCGATTTTTAATATTTTAGTTCAATTAATTTATTAAAACTTTATAACAAATTTATTGAAAGCAGTTTTATTTTTAATTAAAAAATTATTAATAAAAGTATTTGTTAGTTTTTAAAGTATATTTTTATTTGTTCAAATATTGGTAAAATCAGCAATATATTTTACCGAACAAATTGATAAAAAAAAAATGTATTTAATAATGAATATTACAATACCATCAGCATGACGTGCTTTAATACAATAAGCAAATAATATAGTTTTTTTAATGTATACAATTTAAATGAACTATAAATGAATTATATCATAATATGTGGATGGAGACATCATCCAGCGATAGAACCCAAAGGTATTTTTTTTTTATTATTTAAAGCCACGTCCACACTGCTAAAAATTTACGTTGTGTGTCGAATGTAAAATGAGCCACAAATATTTACGACATAAATCTATGTTGCAGCACAAAAAAACCATGGCCGTCGGATCGTGTATGTGGAATGCGGCAAACATTTTTGTGTGCGCTATTATGCGATGTATACATCCACACCCGCGTAAATTGAACAAACTTGTGCCGAATGTAATGCATAACGTAAATTTTTACCAATGTGGACACGGTTTAACTTAAACACTAAACAGTATAAATACAGGCTTATCTGGGTCCATTTTAAATTGCCACTTGGAACACCAATTTAATTTAAATTAATTTATATTGAGCTAGATATTTCATCTGAATAGTTTCTGATACAAAGACACAGAGTATTGCAGTGTCGTCTGCGCAGGTGGCCACAATTGTGTTAGTTGTTCTAGGTATATCAGCCGTATTTATACTGAATAAGTCTGAAAAGTCGCTTCTATGGGATATACTTGCAGTTTTCGTGTAGAATTATGATGAATAGGAACTTCCATATGACCATATCGACTATATTCAGGTGGTATATGAAGATATGAGTAAATTATTTAATTACCTACGTCCCACATAGTGCCGGTAGAAATAGGACATTATTATAATATATAAGGTATAGGTTTAAGCAGAAATAGTTTAAAGAGAAGCTCCACATGCAGTGTCAGCCTGATATTTAAAGGGCTCCGACCTCTGCATGCATTTTTTTCAAAAGAGTCTCAAAAAATGCCATCAAAACACTGATCACATGCCACCCTTAATCGAATGGCCGTTGTTTCTTTTCAAAAGAAGATATTTGGTCAGTTAGTCTATATTTTTGATGCACAGTGGATTGTTTAGCTCTGAAGCCAAATCGAGGGTTGGGATTGTGTAATGAATTTGCAATATAAGTCATATTTTTTTAAGGTTAATCTAATAATCGACTTTGGGAATAAAATCATAGGTCTGTAGGAGGTAGTGAATTCGTTTCGATTTGTTTAGTTTGGGAATAAGTATTATTGTAGATAATTTCCATATTAATGGTAAGTTAGGACAGTCTTTATAAAGGATTTAAGAATTTAAGATACTTATAAGTAATTAGAACAATGAATTTATGTGGAAGATTTGTGTGAACTTTCTTGGTCATTAAGTCATATCCTGGTGATTTACTATTTATTAATTTCTTTTTTGTTATTAATATGATTTAATCTAGTAAAGTATGTTTTGCTGATAATGACGTTGGAAGACGCCACTTTTAATGAATTGGTTGACAATTTCTAAAAAATAAAAAATATCTTATACGAATAGGTATATTTATATTATTTATTCGACGTTAATACTAATTTTACCAAAATATTTCTAAGCCTGCCAAGACGTTCCTCTCTTCTTACAGACTGTAACTTACAGTCCTTTAGAAGCCTATTAATATTATTATTATTATTATTATTATTATTATTATTTTAGAGATGACCACTTGACAAAATAAATCTTTATTATACATGATGCTCCACGAATAATATAACTTCCTTGACATAGGTATAAGTAAATAAAAAAAACATACTGTTTATATTCCTTCGATAGTACAGTCAATAGTCAGAAGTGTAGTATAAATAAGGATGGTGTACCTGTGAACTGTAATTAATTGTTTGTGATCAACTGCGCATACTTATTTATGTATTCTTACAATAATTAATTGCGACTTGTTTTCTAACGTTGCAGGTGACAAAAATAATTGTAGTTCTTTATTTCCAATTGAATAAAATTCAGACATTGTGCATTTTTGTATTAAATGAATTATTACTGTCGTAAAATATGTCCCAAAATGAATTTTTCATTATGACTTTGATTAAAAATCTAAGTTTGAAAAATATGGAGTGAATTTTTCAAAAAATCGCCAAACCCTAAGTTATTTTGAAATGACACACATTGGAGGCTGCAGCGTATATATTATAGCATTGTTTAAGTAAATATTATGAGGCATTTTAAACGTATTTGATAATAGTATAATAAATAATACTAGGGGTCGCCAATTAATATTTTTTGAAGGTCACATTAGGAATTCACGTTCAGATATCATCGAAATACAATAAAAGTAAGCACAATATCAAATATAAAATGAAAATCTCATTTACTTTAAGTACCACGAAAAAAATAAATTTCTTGTCTGTAATTACCGTTTGGTGATCTTTGAACTTCATAATATTACAATACGCCATGTTCTCGAAACGGTGTGTTTATTGTTAATATACACATAGCCGGTAGACATACAGACACAGACTATAATAATAGAATGCCAGGCTTTGTCATTTCTCGCAAGTGTGTTGCAATTTACGTGGAATAGGTAATATTAATATGATATTTAAATATTTTATTATAAATAATGCCGTAAACCCTATATAGTAGATAATGTCATATTGGATTGTATCAATTAACTATAAGTACGTAGATAGAGTTATGTGAATATGTCATTAAGGGGGCGATTGGTAGATCACCCCTTCCTCCCTTTCTTGATTGTAGGACTTGATTATTTTATGTTTTTAATATTATACACTATAATAATTGTAATAAAATTGTCAAATTAACTTTAAAAAAAACTGATTATTACTGTTAAAAATAAATTTAAGCTGATGAATATGGGAGTCTTGAAAAGGAAGCCTTTTACGGATCAAGAGTTGTTACTTATATTTAAAAATAAAAATTGGTCATTTAGCTGTTAATTCATCATTGGATGACCACTACGCCCCTCCTCACACCGAACAACGAGTAAGTAACATACCGGTATACTAAAACATGAATATCTACTTGCGCATCAATTTGTTTTTAAAATAATAGTCAAAAATTCAAAATAGAAACATTGTAAATTTTTGTTATTTTAGAAATAAGTTAGTAATGTAAAAATAATATTCTAAAATGTTTGTAATTGTTATCCCAATATAATGAAACACATAATGTTTATAATGCAATCATCTAGGAAAAATATTTATAAAAATACATACAAATCTGAATTCAATTAATAATTAAATATTTTAAATATATTAAAATACCCACACATCGTCAGATTTTGTTCTTGGTAGTCAGAAAAATTCACTCTAACATTCTTAACCCCTCTAAAAATAAACCCTAGGATCGTCTCTAAGTCTACTTTATATAGACCTACAATATAAGATAATATTATTACAATAATAAAATATAATATATTGTACAAGTCCTTGCGATTCTCAGTCTACTAAATAAATTTGTTATATTTTATGGACAATTTAGGAGTACGAAAAATGCTTAAAAACACGTTATCGTTGTATGTGTGTTGACATTATTGTTATTAGGAATTCGGTTTCGAGTAGTTAATGCTTTTTAAATTGACTAACTATATATTTTATATTCACTCAACTTTTCTTAATACAATAAGTTATAAGTTATAAGTTACAATAATGTTATCGTCGATGTATGCGTACCTACACATACTTTGTGCAACTGTCAACGGTTTTTGTTTGATTTAAAGATCGTATTTCACTAAGATGTATCTACCCAGCTTACAAACTATATTTTCTAAAATAAAATCTCGAAAAAATGATACCACGTGAAATAACTGGAAATAACAGACGTGAAACGTTTAATAATATAATTTTATCAATATGCGAACCTCATATACATATTAGGTATATGTTTTTGCAGACGGCAGCGCACTGCAATGTGCATTATGACGTGTACTTTCACGGGTATGTGTGTATACAGCTAATATGTAAGTATTAATATTTTTTAAAAACATAAGAAAACATATCTGCAACTTGCAAGTATATATAAAGTACAGTGTACACGCTCCCGAGTTATGTAAAAGAAAAACACAAGTGTTGTCTCGGCTCTCGAATATCATTTAAAACAAAAAAAATCATCGCGTTCTTATCATATACATACCTATTGGTATATTATATAGGTAACTTCCACGTTTAATTAGTACACGTGTTCTTCTTTCCTTAATTTCGAGAAAATCGCAGACAGCTACAGAAATAGTTACATTATCATGTAGGTATCTGTATAAAAACTGCTCTCCGTAGATTTGGTTTCATACGATGTATTTTATACGAAGTAATTGCTTAGAGTGTAGAAATCTAAATTGCTTAAAATTTTTATATTTTTCTCCTTCTTATTTTATTTAGCATATGATTTAGTTATTTGGAATCCACGTCAATCTAGTTCAGTGGCGCAAAGTCAGCTTGTATTGTTATTAATATTAATTAATTTTGTACATGGAACTCGCCAAATAATATACTTGTGATCCATTATTTAATACAGTATGACACTCATTATTTCAAAAGCGTTTTTGCAAATATTTTATTTACATAGTCTTAAGTCATTAAAAAACAATATTTTTCAAAAAAAATTTAAATATTTATAAGTTATAACTAGATAATAAACTACTTGTCTGAAATTCGATTTTTATAGATCAAAACACTTCGAATAATATTCTGCTACGGAATATAAAATTGAAAATTTATGTTGTCATTTAAAAGAGTAAAAAACTTAAAAAATTGTAACAATAGTAAATATAGTTTTTTTTTAAAAAGATATTTTAAAACGACTTAAAATTATGTAAAAGAAATATTTTCAAAAACATTAGAGTTTTCTAAAATAATAAGTGTGTTCATTAAATATGTTACTCCGTATCAGCCTTTACATGTTAGAATTGTATCTAGTCGATGAAAACACAACATAATAATATATAAGAATATAATTGTGTATTGGGAAGGTCGTATAATCGTTCCATATAATATTTTATATCGACCGTCAATATCTTATTTACTTATTCTTTCGTATAGGTAGATCGTAGGTAAAATAATATATTATTGTATAAAATAAAATATATCATTATGACAGATAAAATGAATACGATCGTGTAATTTACAATCTGCAAATGCATTTACACGAAAACTTGTTTGAAACTTTAACGTAAAAATGCTGGGTCAACTAATTACGTTAGCTAAATATTATAATGAATCGTGTCCGTTCTATGACGTTATTATAATATTACTTCTGTCATATATATATATAGGCAGTCTAAAATAATAATAATTATTATTATTTTGGCACTAGCCTTACCAGGTTGTACAGCTAGTTTTTAATAAAGACGAACAAATATCTAATAATTTAATACTTTAATACTTTATATAATGTGTTGTTTCTGATTATAAATTAATAATAATTATAATACAGGTAACTTACAAAACTATTATTGATTTGGAAATTTGTGTAAGTACCGTTTTTAAAAATACATACAGTAGAAAAGTTGAAAAATGTTTGAATTATTTGAATTTATATTACATTACTATACTATTATGTATTTGAATTTTAATTTACAAAAAAAGATACTTACATTTGAATCATTTTTTTGGAAATATAATGAATTTTAAAGTAATTTTAGATTGAGAAAAATACAGTTATATTTAGCTAATATAATAATTATCGTCATCAGAATGAAAAAATTGATTATTTTTTATTCTTTTTAAATTTTAAGTTCATTTGAAGAACGTTTTTCTTGTCAGATTCGTCAGATATGGAGGCTTTTATATTATGTTTATTTTTAATATGTTTTTCAATATAACTTTACGTCTGAACGTAAGATTACAACATTCATAATACTCCGGGCTAATACTAAACACAAAATATGAAAAAACCACATATACTTTTAAATGAGCACAATAACCATTAAAATTATGGTGATTCAAATATTTTACATTGTTCATGATAGAGCTTCTAGAGCTTTCATGACTTATTGAATTGTCTTTGCTTTCTGAACTTTTTAAGCTTTCTGAGCAGGAAGTTTCTTAACATGTCCAATACAGTTGATTAAGTGTAAACGAGCAGCATTTTTACAGGGTATAACATAGTAAAGTTTGCATGCCCACACTGGGGATGCATTTCAAATTGTATCATAGTTATACGTCGTAACTCACCATTGATTCAGGGCGGAATAATTATTTTTATGGTTGTTTATTGCCATTATTCTCCATGTTTATTTCTCCTTGTGATTGATCATTGTTCCTTGTGTTGACAATAAATAAATAAATAAGAATAATGTGGGATAAATTGTTTTATTGATGATACTATTAGAGAGAAAAAATATACTTGTCTTAATTTCAACATTATTAGAACGTTAATGTGAAATCAAGTAGGTACTCGGATATGAATTTCGAAACGATTTTGAATTTTTCAAGACGACGACATTATGCATTACCTATTGTACTATAGTGATTAAGAACAACTTTATACATTTAAATTTGTATAATGTTAAAGCAATATTATATTACTCGTTTACTCCTATATAATATATTTAAACGTTTAATGTTACAGACGCCTCAAAATCCTTAAATGGCACCGTATTCGCCTTTGTAGAAAATAATAAAATGTCAATGTTTAAATCTTTTCTGCAGAAAGCCAAGCTATTAAAAAAGTAATCTTACATGCGGCGACTTTAGTGTCCGAAGAAATACTCATTGTCAGTGACTCTCTCAGTGCACTCCTTACTGTTGAAAATCCTTACCCTAAAAATGAAATCATCCAAGCCATCCAAGAAATATTATCACTCTCCAGAAAAAAAATAAAATTTCTATACGTCCCCTTGCACACTGACATAATTGGTAACGAACTAGCCGATAGGATATCCAACGAAGCAATAGCATCACCTAGCTCGGTAAAAATAAATAAAATAACATTTCAAAACGCACTCATAAAAATCAACAGCCTAACTATAAGTCATTGGCAAAACAATTGGGAGAAACTCCAAATACAAATAAACTTAAAGAAATTAAAACATTAATTGCCCCATGGAAATCCTTCTCATCCTCATCCAGGCACGAAGAAATAGTTACCACAAGGACTCGAATTGGACACTCCCGTTTAATTCACTTATATCTCATTACAAAAGAAAACTACTCGGTGTGCGAACTTTGTGTTGCAAATACTTCACACTAGAATGCCCTAAGTTCAACAGTTCTAGACACATTCTCGGAAATACATCAATGATAAAACAAGCACTTGACGAGGAAAACTCCAAAAATATATACAATTTTTTCACAAACACAGGCTTAATAAAATTACTGTAAAAAAAAAACAAAAAAAATAATAATAGCAACAATATATTATACAATCTCCCTCAACTGTTCTACATAATGTACCCCCTTAATTTTACCTATATGTAATCATTGCAGTCTAATAACCTAAGATATTGAAGCCTTATAAACCTAATAAAAAAAAAGTTTAAAAACAATTTTAAATCGTTTTTAAAAAGTTTATTAACCAACGTATAAATTTTATACACTGTTGGAATTAGAAATATTACCTTTTTTTTATTAATTTATTGTTCAAACAATATACATCTAGTGTATTTTTATGATACTATTTCAATTACATTTTATTTTACTTAAATTTAATTAAATTTAATAAAAGCATTTATAAACAGTTAAAATTTGAACAACAACGTAGCTTTTACAGTCAAAATGTGCATTACATATATATATATAATATGTTGTGTGGTGAATGCGCATTAATATTTTACGATTAACATAACGATTATGAATATAATTAATAGTATAATTATTGGTAAGAACAATTTTCTTTTGCCAACCACTCAAGGCCTCAATGATTACTATTCACATAAGAACTTAAAATAAACATTGTTTATTTTTCAATTCTTACGTATTTAAATTAATTATTTTTTGAATCATTAACTACAAAATAATTTGCATATTTTTATGGTTTTAACGAATTTTGTCAAAATTTAAACTTCAAATACTCACGAAAATAAAATTGCTTTAACGTATTTTTTATATTTTTAAATCGTCATAATAACGTATGAAGAAAATTGTATTTAATTTTCAAACTTTTGACTAAGAAAGAAACACTTTATTTTTTATTGTATCGTTTTTCGTATACAATGATACATAAATGAATTCATATTTAACACATTCATTACGATGACCTCACTTGGCACCTACTGTAAAGCATAGCGGTACCCACTTGCCCAATCAACTAATTCCTCAGGAAAATTTGACAACGAAATTATCATCTTTAACAATCGAACTAAAGTCCTCTTTCTCCTTCCTAACTATAGTCATTAATAAAATATTGATAAAAAATGACTAAAAATCTTAGCATCGCTTTTTCTTTATCAATAATCCTTTGGAACTCTAACGGATTAAAAACGAACTGTCTAACTGTCTAAGGTTAAACATTTTTAAATTCTGAGGTGCCGTTAGGAACAGCTTCCTCCTCAGGCTATTCGTAAAATATGTTGCCAATGGATGATTTTCTTATCATGCTATTTATGTTATACTTAATATTTGATCATTGTAAATCTCACATTTGCTTATTGTAATAATTCCGTTCAGATTTTAATTTGCATTTTAATATATTATATAATAATATATAATATATAATAATTACTATATTAAAAATCAAAACAATAACTTACCAACATACAAAATAATGGCAAAAAATAGAAAATTAAAAAAAAATAATTTTATTAAAATATTATTGATTATTAAATTTAATTTCTTTAGCAATGTAGATTGAATCAACTAATAGTATTTATGATTATTCATCTCAAAATGACAAAATTTTTTCCCCGATATTTATAGGAATTACTGGTTTAATATTTCATATTAAAATTATAAGCATAATTTTTCAAAATATTTATATTTTATAATCTACGATTTAATAGTAATTTTTTTTTTTTTAATTAGGTTTATATGTATTCAAATATTCTAACAACTAAACAACATTGGTTATTATAATATAACGCTTTGAGTTAATTTAATTTTGTGAATAATGTCCAAATTATAAAATAAATTATAAGGTCATGAAACCCGTTATGATAGCGTTACAAAATGCTTAATTGATAATGAGGATTTTACATAATATTATACAATTATAAAATTAAATACATTATATTTTTTTTTCTGAAAACCCGGTTTAATTAAAAAACTAATCCTGCCGAGTCTCCATATTTCAATATGGACTACAAAGTAATTATATTAAACATTTAAATACACTAATAATTAATAGAATAATCGATATTTTATACATACCTACCTATAATATATGCATGAGAGAGTCATCACATGCGATGATGATATACATAATTAAAATATATGCATACACTGCAATGCGGATATTATATAAAAAAAAGTATATGGTGAGTTTATACATTATATGTGTGTAAATAAAAAATTATATTAAATTATGAGTATACGTATTACGATGATACTATTATATTATGCTAATCTAAATTTATGATTTAAATACATTTAATACATGTGTAATGTGTATCTATTATTCATGATAGTAACATGATTTATGGATATTTATTTATATGATTTATTGATTGAATTTTCATTTTACGTTTTCCAGTAATGTATCGGAGTTGTGTAATCAAAATATTTAATTATGACTATACGTATTAAAAGTAATATATGAAAATATTGTGTTATTATGACCAATATAATAATATGACAAATATATTAATATTATTATTTATTATTATAAACAATATTATGTGCGTAAGATGATGTTGTAGCAATGATATAAAATTGTATATGACAAACAATTTTGAGCGAAGACGGCCTGTCAGCCTACATTACTAAATCTATTTTATGATATTATTGCTATTTAAGTAATTCAATATTCTTTTAATAATATAGTAGGTTAATTTAATTTTTGCCGAAAACATTGTATTTGAAAATGTCATTGTGTGTAGAAAATATAATAATACTTATATTTAAAAAATTTCAAGTACCCACGAACAATATTTTTAAATTACAACGAAATAATTAATATTGATTTTCTTTGTTTGATATCTAATTTTGTGCAAATTTGAACTTAAAATGTCTATAAAAAACAATCATATAAATATATATTTTATATTTTTGGTTGCACTAAACTATACTTATGAGAAACGAATTACAACAAAATAAGAAAATTGGTTTGACTTTCCAATAAACTTTTTTTTTGTGAAAGGTAGAAAAATCATATGTTTAATTTTCAAATTCTATCCTATTTTCAAACAAAAATTGTTTTATGAATTTCTGAATCAAGAAAATTGTAAATTTTTGTGATTTTTATGTATTTTGTAGATATTTTAACTTTAAACGATTTTAAAAACTTCTATAGATTTCATTATAATTGTATTTAATTTTACTAAAAAAACACACTCTAAAGGGGAAGGGTTATCCCTCAAATCTCTCCACCCCGTAAACATGTCTCTGGATGATTCAATAGCAAGGATTGCCAAGCTTTTAAATCTAACCTAATTGTGGGTTGCATTCTGCGTATAATGTAAATATGTTATGACATATTGTTGTAATCAGTTAACCAAGGAACCGTTCAGCATTCCTATAAAAATAAATTTTAGAGAATATCTCATAATAAACTTTGGTTAAATTTCCAACTATAAATCGACAATATAATACATAGGAAAAAAGGTCATCAAGTGGGTACCACTCAGCTGAGCAGTGGGTACGTCGAGTGGAGTCTGTAATGTATGTGTTAAATTTGAATTCAATGATATAAATCATTATATATGAAAAACGATTCTGAGCGAAGACTGTCTGTTAGCCTACATAACTAAATATACCTTTTTAAAGATATTATTGCTATTAAAATAATTAATTTTACTATTAATTTTACAGTAAGATGAATTAATTTTTGCAGAAAACATTGCGTTTAAAAATTTAATTAAGTTTGTAAAATATAATAATATTATACACTTTAAATATTTCAAGCACCCGCGAAAAATATTTTTAAATTACAACGAAATTAATAACATCGTTATTCTTCATTTAAATATCTAATTTCACCTAAATTTGAACTTAAAATGTAAATAAAAAATTATATTTTTTTGTTTTCTTGGTTACTCTAACTACTTACGAAAAATTTTATTTTAAATTTTCAATCCTTAGCTGTAAAAACTAATAATTTTATACATTTTTAATTACAAAATAATTTGCAAATTATCGAGATTTTGATTAATTTTGTCAACATTTAAACTTTAAATGCTTATGAAAAAATTGTATTTCGTATAAAAATTCTCGTTTTCCCTTAATTTTTTTGTTGTTTTTACCAATATATTTAAAAACTATTAAGAATTTTTCACTTTTGACCCCCCAAAGTCCTAACTAGATTCACTTTCCTACCGGAAAAGATGTTGGATGAAGAAAATTGGAGCACTTTTACTGTCCTAAATAGTGATGACAGACACAAAAAAAAAAATAAAAAAAAAATATACACAACATTGTAAAATCAATAAATTCATTTGTCCGCTCAGAATCTAAAGAAACACATATTGTAAAATCAATACATTTCTCGCTTCGTTCAGAATCTAAAAAAACATTTTATATAATTATAATTAGGTATTATAAGATTGGCAAAATTATTTCAAAAAAGAAATTCATAAGAATTTACAGCCTTCAAAATTACACTAGGGGGAGATTGCTTATCGTACCCCTAAACATGGGCCTGCATACACTACTCATTTTATTAAGGTCTGCAGCTGCAGATACCCAGTTTTAGAATATTATGTATATTATTATGTAAATTATTTTTATGTTTATTTCTGCATGAACGTTTTTGCTAAAAAAATTAAAAAAATTAAATAAATTAATAGTACCTTCATATATATATATAATTTAAGATTTTAATGAATCTATTCGTTTTGCGATATTTGTTTTACGAAATCATATACTTAAAAGTTGACGATTAATAAAATAATATAGTAAGTTATGAAAAATATGTAGGTACTAGTTATAAATTATAAATTGGTATAAATAATATGACATTTATGTGAAATAATAATAAACATTTTTTTTTTCATAATATCAGTTTTTAGTTATTTCCTAAGTATATTATTTTATCTTTATAAAAATAATTAGCATATTTACGTAATTTTGACGAACTTCGTTAAAGTTTAATGTTATATGGATCCGTTTGTAAAAATAATATGATTATATATTTAAAATTTTTTTTTTAATTTTCGTAAGCTGCAACTATTATGAAGAATTGAGGAACCTTGTTATTCAATTTTAAATCTTTTTTACTCATATACATTTCATCATAAGTATATATAGTAATCGGTAAAAAAGACCAAGGAAAAAAAGACAGAAAAAAACATTTTTTAAAATTTAAAAATATAAATCACAAAAAAAATTCTTGATATCAATTTAATATAAAAGTATTATTATTTATCACCGGTAACACTGCAAACCTGTAAAACTGATAAGTCAAATTGCTTATTAAATATTATTGTCTAGATTATATTCACATATCACATAAATGCTTCGTCTCATTCATAGAAAAGTAAGTGTTCTCATTTTTATACAATTTTATAAATTACAATATTATAAATCGTTTGACATCATACATTTAATAATAATAAATTAAATAATAAATCCATCTTGACCATAATTTCAAAATTAATGATATCGTATTGTATGTGATACGGCAGTTAAGAAATTTTCAATATTTCTTTTACCATTTTTGTAATCTTAGCATAAAGTTAATAGTCTTATTTGCATTTTTTCATAGTTTTTTTTTTTTTTTGGTTTATATGCACCTATATCATTTTGATCCAACTTTATTTTATCAATTATATATAGTTATACATAAGGAATTTCTAGCATTGCAAATGTATTTTACTCTATAATAGAGTTATATATATATATATATATATATATATATATATATATAGTATAGGTAATGTGTGTGCATGTGGAAAATTAAAAATTATCTTTTTTCCCAGAATTTGGTACATATACATTAAAAAAAAAAATCAAAAATTTGTCTATTTAATTGAAAAATTTTTAATTTTTTTTACTATTAATTTATTTAAATTGTAATTTCTTGAATGCTATCCTATAAGTTTTTTTCATATTGCGGAAAAGAGGAAGGTATACTTTTGGCGGAAACGAGTAACTCCCATATATTAGAATATGTACCTATCATTTTTGACAAGTCAAATGCACTAAACACTTATGACTTCTTTTGGTACTTCTTTTTTGCTATGTATATAATAAGTACCAGGTACTGTTTATATTGTCCTATAAGAAATATATTATATTATGATTTTATTTTATATTTATATTATGTTTGTTATTAAATATTATTATATTATGTACCACCTATATAATATATTTAAATGGTTTATACGCACAACGAAATACAACATAAGGAAATTCGATTTCACAGTTTAGCTAGAACAAAGTAACAGACGTTTATAATATACATGGAGTCACGGTGACTCGTGAGTCACGACCATGATTAATTCGACATTATACTATAAACATTATACTATTTTAGCGAACTCATACGTCATATAGACATATAGTTATCTGCAATGTTTGGAAAATGCATTGTTCATTTCACTGTATAGGGAAAGGACGGGCCGAATTTCTCTGTAGCTTACAATAACAATTCGTTTAAGTACCTATATATAATAGTAACATAAGTTTCATTACTCTTTTATTATTAAACAAAACACAAGTAAATATTATTTATATTTAAAAAAAATAGATTTTTTTTTTGGTGGGGGGGCTCGAATTGTGAGGTTGTATAGATACTTATATAGTGTGTAGGTGTATTAATTATTTTTTTTTTTTTTTATGTTCACCATATTACCATTCATTCTATTCACTAAAAAACTAATATTTTGAAACAATTCATACAAAATAGATTGAATAGTTGAAAATACAAAATTCAAAACCCCCGATTATTATAGCAGAAGTCAAGATTTTTTCATTGTAATTTATGGTGACGAATAAAAAGAAAACAAATTACAAATGTTTAAAAGCTAGTGTAAATATTTAGGTACAAAACTGTAGCCCATAGATCTTGAAAACTTCAACACTATATCCGACTAAGTACACAAACAATTCGACCACTTTGCACTAACGATATTTTATTGCAAGTGCAATGGCTATACTGCAGAACGCAGGTATATTATTATTATAATAGTCAATGACGTTGGCGTGACGGCGTAATAATAATAACAACATAGCTTATCCGAAAACGGTTTTCGCGGGCGCGGTTTACACGTTGGCCCAAAGACGTTATAAGATTCCAGGGCCGCTATAGTTCGTGCGCGCGGCTGTGACTCAACGCGTGAGGCCACGCCTATTTTTGAAATCCCGTTTTTCGTGCACAAGCATTCACTATCGCCGACTGCCGAGCCACCCCGCGATCTCCGCCGCCTTAGAAGTACCTATCAAAATGGCGTTTTTGTGTTCGTTCTTCTAACCATCCTAACGCCGTTATCCCGTCGCCGTGACGGTAGCGTAAACGCACGAAGACACGGCTACCGCTGTTGACCTTTGTTGTCGCAACACAAACGCTAACCAACAGCAACGAACGCGCGCGCCTCGCAGACCGATAAAAGTGCTCTGCCACACGTACCTTTTTTACGGTATTTAAAGGAAGCCAACAAGTTTTTACATAGACCGCTTCGGCCTCGTCTCGATACGTAAGCAAGTTATATTGTATTATTATTATTGTTAATATTAATGTTATTTCGATTTCCGTCTCAGATACATGGATCACGGGTTTTCTTTTTCTCTAGGTGCACTCGCCCGTCATTGTTATTGTTATTGTATGCATCCTATACCGTCGTCTTATCACCCCGAACGCTCGCGATAAGTGTGAACCGAATGAACTTTGACTTACTTGACTTTGGTCGTCTTTGTTTACTCATAAATGCTGTTCGTTTGAGTGTTGTACCAACGGTAGTACTTTGGTGGAAACTCAAACCAGATTTCCACACCCACCGTATAAATAGTCAGTAGTACCTGTTGTTTTTTTCAACCTCCATTGATAACTAATCGTTACCCATGTTTTTTAAATCCTTATGAGTTCTACTGAACAATCAATTTAGTCAAGATTTCTGATTGTGTTATAAGCGTGTTGCTTCTGCAGTACCTCTTTTTAGAAATTATACTCTCAAGATTGGTGGCAATAAGATTTATCTGCTCTTGACTATACTAATACATTTTACGTTTCATATAAATATATTATTGACCCAGATCAAAGGCTTAAATTACTTGAAAGTAGTATTTATACACTTATAAAGGGAATATTTGAAAAATCATTGTACATCATCCATTCACTTATTGCCATATGCTACCACCAATATAAACACATATTGAATAATTAATACTACTTAATTATAAATTAACTAATTTTTTCTTCATGATTTCAGAATTATTTTCTTCAGTTTTATACAAACATGAGAAATACGGGAAATCTTTTAAAATGGACTCAAAACTCCAACAACAAATCTGCTAAAGGAGGAGGAGGTAAGTTGATTGATTAATTATTTTTAACAGTTCTACAAATATGTTTATAATAATAATATTTTTTTAAGAAAATCGAAATTGGATACATCCTCCTGAAGCTTTGCAAAAAGGTCATATAGCATACATCGTTAAGGTATTAACAATGTGTTAAAATTACATTGTTTCTCTACCAGTAAATTTACTAAGTAATTATGATTTACAGTTTCTGGGAAATGTTGATGTAGACCAACCAAAAGGTTTTAAAGTAATCAAAGAATCTATTCAAAAGTTAAAGTTTAATCAACAAGTCCGAAAAGCCGAAGGTTCTAAAGTACCAAAAGTTGAGCTTACAATAAGTGTTGAAGGTGTTGCACTTCAAGATCCGAAAACAAAAGTAGAATTACTATTGTTATTGGTCTTTAAGTTCATTTGGTATAAATACCTATTATTTTTCCTATAGGTAATAATGCATCAATATCCGTTGCATAGAATTTCTTACTGTGCTGACGATAAGGTGGACAAACAATTTTTCAGTTTTATTGTAAAAGACTCAAATGAATCTGAACGACACACTTGTTTTGTATTTATGAGTGACAAGTTAGCTGAAGAGATCACTCTCAGCATTGGACAAGCTTTTGATCTTGCATACAAGTATGTTATCATTTAGCTCAAGAGCAAGAATAATTACTTTCTTGGTCTTTATTATCTCCGGCTATTTGCTAAAAAATGCAACTTATGATTAGATGTATTATTTAGTAGCATTATTAATTCAATCTACCTAGAATGTTTGCTTTTTATGATGAACACATTATATTTGAAACGTAAATCAGCTACAGACTGTCATTGCATACTCTTAACCACCCACATACATGGCTATGCTAATTATATTATTATTTATATCAAAAGTTATAAATAAAATTTTTTTCTATTATAACATGAATCCACATTAATTGATATTGTATTTTTGAAGATAAATTATCATTTAAAAATGTATCCTTTAATAAAACTAAAGTCTACATTTTTTTAGGCAAGTTTATAAGACCAGTTAAATGTTTTTTTTTCATATTTAAAATTTGTTAGTCAAAATGTTAACACTATTTGGTAATCTAAAATGTTTAACTATAATGTTACTAGGAACTTAGGCATTTATCAAAATGCCGACTTGAAAGTCTATTAAATTGTTATTTATATGTTTTTCTTGTTATTTATTTTAATCAGACATAAAATTTTATTTGTGAATGTCACTCTTTGTAATAAAATGTTTAATCATTTAGGTATAAATATTTTTTTGTTTATTGGAATCTTTTTTTACACTTATGATTTTTTTTGTCAGCTGTCAATATAAAGCGACAAACATTAGTATAAATGTAGTTGTTGCATGATTTTTTTTTTATAATTAACAATAGTGTGTAATAATTAATAACATTTAATTATCTGCACGGTTGAAAACATTCAAATGCCGAACTCTGTCTAGCCTATTGAAGTCGTGCCTTTTAGAATTATTTAATTAGTAGAATGAATAAAAGAAAAATACTTTGTTCTAGTAGATTAGATATTGCAGGGTGGTCAAGTTCCAGAAGATAAATTAATGTCATGAATTTTAAGTAATAGATTGTCAAAATATTATTTTAAAAATTTTAAATTATCAATTACTGTATTTGTTTATAGAAACATATATTAGACATTTCTGTCAAATGGTAACCTAATGAAAATACTAGTTTGTATTTTGCTTGTCAATTTCTATAATAAAAGTTTTTGGGCTATGCATATTGATCACCCTGTAAAGTAAAATAGTTGTTTTAAAGGAAAATAGTAATGTCGGATTATTATTGTGGTAGGTGGCCCAGCAAGCCGACGAACAAGCCGACTTTCAGAGCTCGGCAGTTGGATGTTTCAAAACCTCTACCAATCTATATGTCTGATGATTTACCTGACTTGCACGAGTGTATGGAATTAAAGCGCGCTGTCCCCCAAATGCCCAGTGGTATGGAAAAAGAAGAAGAATCTGAACATCATTTACAACGTGCCATGGTCGCTGGAAGTGTTATACCCACACCAGAAGTAGCTAAATTAATAAGTGATGACTTAAAATGGCATGATCAAACATACCCTCCAGATTGTCACCCTCCAAAACAACTGATACACATAACACCATTTACAATGGAACAAGATGTCCCAGAATATGATTATGATTCGGAAGACTTAGATTGGCTAAATTCGACCGGTAGATCTAATAGTATTACGGCTGATAAACTTGAAGAGCTTGTTGACAAATGGGAAAAACATAGCACTTACAATATTATTGATTTATCTGATGCTAAGTCACTAACTAAAGATGACGAAGATACCATTTTATTGATTTATGATTATTGGTTGAGGAAGAGAGTACGTTTAGGTCACACTTTATCTCCTTCTGTACGAACTGAACCTATAGTTGGTGCTCCTCCTAATGATTCATACGTAGCATTTAGGAAGAGGCGTGATAAAATTCAAACTAGGAAAAATAGAAAAAATGATGAAGCATCTTATGAAAAAATGTTAAAATTGCGTAGAAATTTGGTTAGAGCATTTGATTTAATTGGAACAATTCAACAAAGAGAGGGATTTAAGAAACAATTAGTACAATTAACTCTTGATACATACCAAAAACGATTTGATATACGCGACTTTAATGGAAATATTTATAAGGAAGTAGAATTAGTGAAAACTGTACGTCATGCATTTACACCAATCTCAACTAATCATTATATGTCTGCCATGTGGAAACAAGGCGATATGAAAAAAAGTTCTACGAATGCTAAATACCAGGAAACCAAAAGAGAAAAAAGACACTATAGAAAAAGAAAGCACAAGTCTTATGATGTGGAACATTTAAGTTCTGATGAAGAATTGTATTCTCCTCCTCATAAAGTTCAAAATGTTGATGATGGTGGTGGTAAATGGTCTTTCCGCCGAAACAAATATTGTTCTTACCTAGCTCCTATTAATTCTCCAGAACCTGTAGATCCTACTTTTGGTTTTCAACCAGTTTATATACAAAAAAATAGAAATCATAAATCTTTAGGTTTATGTAGGCCAAGATATGGTAGAGGTGGTAGAATTGTTTTAGATCGTTATACAAACGATGATGACCGATGGGCCTCTTTAGATTATAATATAATTGAACAAAAACAATATGAAATGGTGGAGTTCAAACATTATTCAGATAATGATATGTCAGATTACTTTAGCGATGCAGACATTAACTGTCCATTGATGGAAATTAATAGTGAAATACAACTAGATAAAACTAGAGTAGAATTAAATTGGGATAATTTTGGCCCAGAAATATTTCAAGGTGTGGCTGATATTTGTAAGATTGAATATGGTGAAATTAATAAAGAAAAAAATGAACAAGGTGAATCCATTTTGGAACGATGGGTTAATCAAAATCAACCACACGCTATTGAACCTACTTTGGCATTGGGACCTGATTCTGAAGTTGTAGGATGTTCACAATTTAGAACAACTGATTTAAGTGAACCTAGACGATTAAGATCCACTAATTGTTTATCATTAAAAAGACTATTGAAATGTGACACTGATTCCCATTGAATTTAATTGTATATTAAATTTTAGATCATAAAATTATTTATTTTTTTATAAAAATTATTATAACTATTGTACATAGTATTAAATATATTTCATTTAATAAATTGACTATAATATTTTAACTATGATTATAATCGAGAAATACTAAATATGCTGAAGGTATGATTTATTAAATTATACCTATTATATAAATAAACATGATAAATACCTACAAATTTGTTTGTTTTTCCTTTTCTTAGACGTTTCTTAGACATGGAAGTTCAACGTAAAGTTATGGTTTTGCAACAACGTGTTAAAGAGTTGGAAAATGAAAATAGTGTCTTGCGCCAAAGGCTGTCTGATGCTCTTAGTGGAAAGGTAATAGAATAATATTTCTAGTAAAAACGTTTTAATATAAACATTTTACAAATTTAGATTGATGTTGAACTATACATGCGTCAAAATGGTATTAGTGATATGATGCAAGTAAATGATATGAACAATGGTAATTTGTCCACACTCATAAACCTGACCAATGGCAATAGTTCTCCTCAACCTGGTACAGCACCACCAGTACCTCCAAGAAGTGTTAATAACAATGGTGACCATTTTAGGTTAGTGCTTTTATATATTTTCTATAACCATGTTTATTTATAATATTTTGAATGGTTTTAATATTATGTCTATTGATGATTCAATGATTGATCAACAATTCTTATAATGATCCCATCTCTTAATTTTATCATAGATTAAGTTTTATATTTTGACTGTACAGTAAACAAAATATGTGGTAACTAATAGTTCTATATATCATATTAAAATGTCATGAGATTTTCATATAATGATAAATTAGTACATCCAACATACTTAATAGTTGATATACTTATTCTACGGATTAGTTAATGATGTAATATTTTATGTTAGTTTTCATGCCTTTTTAAAAAATAACTGCTTTTTTAATAATGGTTACAAATAACAAAACATTTTATTTTTTTTAATTTTTAGTATCAAAAACATTTTATTTATAATTAAAAAGTATAAAACAATAGCGTGCTTCTTAAAGTATTTCTTTGTTATGCTTAAATTATAAACTTGATCAATTATTAATTATAATAACAAATTATAACTTTGTTATCAAATTCTACAATGGCTTAATAATAAGTTGAATAATACAATTATTACTGTACTTGAAGAAATTTTTTATTAGAGTTTTATTTTAGTTCATCTCCTAGTGTTGGTACACGACTTGAAGGCCTATTGTTAAATGAAATGGAAGACAATTTTGAACCAAGGACAAACAATAATAACGCCACCTCTCCGACATCGCCTCCATTATGTATGTATCATCATTAACCTGGATGCAGTAACTTCTATTTTTTTATCATTCAACTTTTTTTTGTTTTTGTAGTGGCTCCTCCACCAAAACCGGCTAGAGATACAGGACGCCGTTCTCAAAATTCCGATGACATATTTGGCCTAAGTCCATTTAAAGCAACACCAAGACCAGCCGGTCAGCCAAGAACGTCAGCTAGTGATCCATTCGGTATGGATGATTTCGGACAAAGTGTACAAAATGGTATTGAAAGTGACATTGGTTTATTAGACAAAAGAATTAAAGAAATGAAGGTAAGAATGTAACTTCTGTAAAGAAAAAAAATACAATTTTCATTAAATCTATGAAAAAGCAACCTAAAATTATTAAAATCAATTTTATTTCAGGATGGTTTCAGTCGAGGTTTATCAATGAGCACTGAAGATTTTTCATTAGAAAGTCTTGATCCATTAAAAAAATAAAAGTTTTGTGGAATAAAAAAAAAAAAAAAAAATATTAAAAATCGATAAATAAATTTCAATATCCATTGAATCTCTTAGAGAAAACAAACATGCATGTGATAAAATCATGTTATTTTATACATCATCAAAGAAATAACAAAGTATTATTATTTATTATGTTTTTAGTTATTATTGTTTGTTATATACATACCTATCCAAATAATGTCACTAATTTTATATATTATTATTGTTAACTGTTTAGTATCAAATTAATTGTTATACAATTTTAATTAAAGCATTTAAATTTATTTAGGAAATCATTGTTATAGATTTTTATTATTTTTATCATCATTACTATTTTTTTTAATGGATCTGTTGACTTGTTAACAAAATAATAAATATATTTTTATAGTGTTTATATTATATATATTTATTTTTTTAAGTTTATGATATAATATAATAATCCTTTAAAATTTCTTTAACTTAATAGCATACTTATTTTTTAGACATTTAGATTAATGCAGTATATTATTAAATGTTATACAAATTAGGTCATTATTACATTTTGATTGATATACAATCACAATAATTGATTTTTTTTTTTACATCAACATTCATTCCACAATATTCTTATTCGCGCAGGTTTTCTTAATATAAAAAATAATAATTTTGGCTTATAATACAATTTTTATTTCACAACAAAAATTAACATTTATATTATTAGTACAAGTGCATTTTAGAAATAATCGAAGTAAAACTTTTAAGTATAATAAATACCAGTTATTTGTACAATTTATTAATTTATATCACCATTAAATTTAAATATTTGTAATTACAATTGCATGATCTTATGAATTTTATTCAATTTTAAATTGAGTTGATTGAAAATATAAGCATTGTATCTATTGAGAATAAAAAAATGTATTATGTTCAATGTGTTGTAACTATGGTATTTTTGTACACGGTGATAACAAAAAAATTTTAAAATAATATGGAAAATTATATTAATTATACATAATTTTTATAATACGTATATTATTATTTGGTGTTTATATAAAACTCCTTATGAACTGAGGACTGAAAATTGTTAATAGTGGGTGAAAACTGTTACTGATGAGCTATCGGTGATTTATAATTTAGATACTGGTTTATTGTTTCCTTGTCAAACCAATACTGTATAATTAAGATATGTTATGAATTAATCAATAATTATATACACTTTAGTTATTTTACTATTAATTGAATTAATATAATATAACTTAATAAATTATATTTACTAATAATAAAATATCATATCTGTATTATGTGTACCTATGTTAAAAATAAAGTATATTATATTATAAATTACAATAAAAAACAAAATTTTTAATGGAGGAAAATACTCGGGTATATACTTCAAAATGTTAGCTGTTGCACAAGAGTTAGGATCGTTTCACACTACACGGTTTTGACCGTACGGTAAAACACGATTTATGCAGGGTTCCTATGCTTAGTATACTTTTGTACAGGTTTAGTTTTATAAGAACACTGAAGTCGCGCGTTGTTACAATGAACGACAAACAAATTATTGCACTATGGTTATACAATCGTCGATTTTTTTCCTTGTCATCAAGAACATCAAATTCCGGGTTAAGTTCTATTAAGACTTCTCGCCAAGCATTTTTTTTAGCATTCCTATCTTTGTATAATTCTAAACTTTTGTCCCACAACACTGGTCTCTCTTGTACGAGAGTAATTAAAAATTCTACATCGAATTCCGCCATTATTTAGACAATATATTGTAAGTTTAATCACAAGTAATCGTGTCTCGAAGTGACTGATGTGACTGATCGAACTCTGCCGCACGAATAAAATCGTATAATATGAAAGCGTATAAGCTCTTATTCGCACCTCTAACAGAAAGTCGCCGTCCGGTTTTTTGCCGTACGGTCAAAACCGTGTAGTGTGAAACGAGCCTTATTGCCACTCCATTTTAATGTACCACACATCCTATCCACGTCTTGGATATGGGTACCAGTCTTGAATAGTGACAAATTTATATAGCTATTTGAAGTTGTAAACAAAAGGAAAAAAAATGGCATCAAATCAATATTAGAAGCAAAAATTAAAATATAATATCAAAAACAGTTATTTATACTTATAATCAGCCAAAAATTACTATTTATTATATGATATATTTATATTTATTAATTTCTTTTTTTATTATTATTTTTAATATTTATCAAAATAAGTTATTTATTATTATACACCAAAAATTCAAATACGATATCGTAAAAAAAAAGTGGGCTAGTGGGTGCCGCTCTGCTGTACAGTAGGTGTCGAGTGGATCATTTTAATGATTCTGTTGAATTTGAATTCAATGATATAAAATCATTATATACAGTATACCTACAAAAAACGATTCAGAGTGAAGACAGTCGTCAGCTTACCATACTAGATGTGTTTTATATTATTCGTATTAGAGAAATTTATTTTACTATTGGTAATACAGAAGGTTGAATTATTTTTTGCTGAATCATGGCATTTGAAAATTTCATTGTGTGTATAATATATAATAATGTACTTTACAATTTTCAAGCACACACGAGGTCACGAATAATAAACTACAATGAAATAGCTATAACGTTATTGTTCGTTTAAATATCTAATTTCATCAAAATTTAAATTTTAATGTATTTAAAAAAACAACCAAGGTCATATATATTTTTTCGATTTTTTTGGATACACTATTAACTACTTACAAGAAACTTTGTATTAAATGTTCGAGTTTTTTGACAGAGGGAAATAATTTTTATCGACAATAATAAAAAAGCCGAAAATTCCTTATGCTAATAATTAACACAAAAAGAGACAAAATATATTGAAAATATGGTCTACCTATAGAAAATGCTAATATTAAAATTTGGTGAAAATTTCGTCCATCTATGGTTATTATTTATTGTGTTACACAAAAAAACCAAATCGATTCTGTCAAAAATTGGTTTTGAGTAAAGTTACCGTTTTTTCTTATTTTTTTTTTTTTTTGTTTTTCCGACAATTTTGAAAACGATGAGGAATTTTTTACTTTTGACCCCCCAAAATGCCAATTAGATTCACTTTCCTACCAAAAAATATAGTGATGAAGAAAATCTAAGCATTTTTACTGCCCCAAAAGGTGATGAGTCATCAGTCATCATCACTGATGACAAACAAAAAAAAACAACATTATAAAGTCAATACATTTTTTGATTCGATCAGAATCTAAAACAGTTATTTATATTAATAGAAATTAATTAAATACATCAAAAATATGTATTAAGTTATTAATATAAAATAACAAAAAATGTTATTTGCTATTAATTATCAAAAGTTAGTACACCATTTAAATATCAAACAATTTATTTTTATAATTTGTATTATAACGTTATTATATAAAAAATTATGAAACGATTTTAATCAAATTTTTATGATACAATGTATTAATAAAGTTAAATATTTTGGGAAAATCCATACAAAAATTGTATTTAAGTTCTAGTTTCATAACTTTGAACAATTCTTTAAATTCGTTATAAAAAGCTCAAGTGACAATGGCACCGAAGATTCCAGGTATTTTTACTGACAGTTATTGTTTTTGAAATAAAAAATAAAAAATTTTCGAAATTTTGTCAGCGCATATATTACAAGAAGCTATTATTATATTATTACTCCGTTTTTTTTAATACATAGGTACCAGGAGTAAGAATTTCTAAAAGCGACCGTGCATAATATTGTTTCGTAAAATGTAGTAATTAATATGTTTGTATTGCTTTTAACAATAACTGTCGCCTGTCGGCATACTATTCATTGGCGGCCACCTGCATAGGTTTTTTTTTTTATTTATGAGATTTTAACACAATATTATAATATCTCGACAATTATGAACAATGATACTTAAATATAATATAAGTTGTAAAGCTCACACTCTTAGATTTGGAGGCCTGATCACAGTATAAAACTGAGGGTATGTATAATTATGTTAACATTGTCAGTTGATAAAGCGTCCATAAGGGAAAAGTTATTATCGAAAGTGGAGAAGGGGTCTTTAACCGAGATCTTTGGATAGAGACAGATGGGCAATTTATGAGAAGGTTCTGGAAGTCGCAGTAATTTCCACCACAGTTGGGTAGAGGGCAATACGTACTACTGTTGAGTCCCAATTTAAATGAGTGGTGTGGTAGTAGGCTGTGACCATTGCGTAATCTGGTGTATTTGATTATGGCAGCGCGGCTCAACTTAAGGGATTGAAACCATGGTTGAATAGGAATGTTTTTAAATAATGACCTATAACCAAAAGCATAAGACTCTAATAGGGAATCCCATGACCCCTGAATGGATGTGCGATGTAGGGTGACTAAATCAGTATAGGGACACCACATATGACCCGAGTAAGATTGGTTGGCAGTGTAGCCAGCTAACGAATCGGCGTGCTAATTACCATTTATGCCTATATGCCCTGGAGCCCATAGGAAGAAGATAGTGAATGACCTGGTTTTTAGGGATAGTAGTAATGCACGGGTTTTTAGAATTATAGGGGAGCACTTGAGGAGGAAGGGATTGTTAGCGATGGCTAAAATACTGGCTTGGGAATGCATAGGTTATTTGTGTGCATTATAATATATCGATTTTAAAATATTAAATTATCGTACTTGAATTTATTATTATTTCTTTTTTTTTTAAACAACAATTTTTGGAAAAAGATTAAGAAAAACTACGGGAAAAAAGGTCTCGGGCTATGGATTTTCGGAAATAAGAATAGTTGGGAATTTCGATTCGGGGAAAACGGCGGATAGGTACCGGCGCCGAACCTACTCAAGAAGAGCGGATGCCCCTTATTATATTATGACGGATGGGCGAGTGTGTTGGTGGTTGATCAGGATAGTCTGGTAAAATGTCATATTGTTTAATTATAAATGAGTAATGTATTGATGAAATCACTCATGGCGAGTTCGTGTGCAAAGGACATTCCATTCAACTTAGATCACAGATAAAGGTATATTAAATTTTTTTTTCTCATAAATTCCATTAACCAAATTATGCTTAATAGGTACCTACAGTCATAAAGTTATTTTAAAACAGTGTTTCCCAACCTGTGGGGTGTGTACACATTGATGAGGAGGCGCAAGCAGTCATCATGAAGTAAAATTTGTATTTATCAAATTCATAATCGCTAAACACTCATAATCTTTGCGGGGTAATCCTAAATAAAAGGTACTGAAAATTGTATAGTTTTTTGATAAAGCAGATAAAAAAAAACAACAGAGTTAATATATTTTTTTGTTACACTATAAACTACTTACAAAAAACCTTATATTCTTAAATATAAAACTGAACATTTTATATATTTTTAACTAAAAATTAATTTGCAAAATTTGAGCTTTAAATGCTTATAAAAAAATTGTCTCTATGTATTTTTAATATTTTTGAACTGTTATTATAACAACTTACGAGGAACCTTGTATTAAATTTTTAATATCCAATGTCTAATTTTAAACGCTCATAACAAATTTATTTGAGTTTCCGGCACATTTCTTTTGTTGTGAAAGATATAAAAACTTATCGAAAATCTTGTGCTAAATTTTCAAATCTACTAGGTTTAAACGGAACATTTTTTTTTGTATAGATTATATAATTTTTTAAACAAAAAATTAAAAAATTAAAAAAATTACTTAAAGCAATAATAGCAATACTTTGAGGGCGCAACGTTAAGACATACACAAGTTCGAAATAACCTGAGAGTCGTTTTTTATTTTTTTTCCTGTTAAATTAACATTTAATGGTATTAATCTGAAGTTAGTGTTTTTTGAATTGTAATAAAACAAAAAATGGTATTTTAAATTTTTATTGTTAGAGTCTGAGTGGATTGATAAATTAATTGATTTTACATTGATGCTTGTTTTCTATTGTTATTTTTTTTTTTTTTTTGTATTTTTTCAAGTAAAAAAAATGCTCTAATCATCAATTTTAATGGATGTCTCTAATAGAAAATTGGGTCTATAGATATTAACTAACTATAGTTAGTACTTTTGGGAGGTGAAAATTGAAAATTCTCAATCCTTTTTAAAATAATCAGAAAAAAAACATTTTTTAAACAATTTAAACAAAGATTTGTTAAAATTTGAAAAGGTACTTATAATTTTCGTTAAAATAATTATATGATAACCTTGGATAGGTACCAAAAAGTATGACAGTCTTCTTGTTGATCGTTTTTGATAGTATTTTTTCTGTAAAATATATTACATACCGATAAAAAAATGTTCGCTGGGTCAAAAACCTTGAACATTTTAATATAAGGTTCTTTATAAACTCTTATTAGTGGAATTTTAAAATAAGGTTGAGCATTATTCCACAGATATTTTTATTTTTTTTATGACCGTGATGTAAGATTTCAACAAAATTGGATATTTGCACGTAAAATAATGATTTTTCTTCAAACTATTTTCTTACTTTATTGTAATTAAAAAAAAAATAACGATAGATTCTTAAAATTTTCACTAAATGTTAAAATTAGTATTTTCTATACATGATGATAATTTTCAAATATGATGATTTATTTGGAGCTATTTATAGACATTTTCAATTTTTTTTCTATAATTATTGTTAAAAAAAAATTTGTTTGGTCAAAAAGCTTGAAAATTTAATACAAGTTATCTCATAAGTTTTTTATGTAACCATTTAAAAATATTAAAGTACATTTGCACGAATTTTTTTCTAAATTCAAATTTTAGACGATGAATAACGATTTTAGTTGTATTGTATTGTATATAATTTAAAGATTTTATTTATGAGCACTTGATATTTTTAAGGTAGGTATATTATTATAATTTATAGACACAACGACATTTTAAAATGCAATGCTTTCGGCAATAATTAATTGGTTCCATGTCCTCCCCTCCTTTTGACTGTTGAATAACTTGGGAAAGGGCTGAGCACAAACCAGCACAAACAATGTAAAAACTTTTGTTTCAAAATTCCAGAGTGGGGAGGATATGGAGCTTAATCAATTCAACCTACAAAAACTAATAGTAAAATACATTAGTATAATACAATTAATATTTTATAAAATATACTTAATATCGAGTATATGTAGATTGATAGACGGTCTTCAGTAAGAATCGTTTTTCGTATGTAATGATTTATTATTGGATACAAATTTAACTCAGATTCATATTATGATATTTATATAGTGACTTACTCAATGACGATGTACACTCAACACCGACTGTACTGCAAAAACGTTACTTACTTTTTTCTATTTTTTTTTTTTTTTTTTTTTTGTTGGTTAAAATAACATCATAAAATTTTTTTTTTAATTTTTGTTATTGATCTTATAATAACATTTCTGTTTCAAAATCTAAGGCCATTAACAATACATTACTTAAAACTAAATTTAAAAAAGGAAGAAAGTGAAAAAAAAAATTTAAAAAAAATTACAGTATTAAATTAAATTATGAATTTTTATGTACATTAATAGATTATATTATAGGTCTAGTATTTTAATTATCTTGAAAAATTTAACGATGTTAATTTCATTGTCTGAGTTTGGACTGAACTTATCATACAAATTATTTAAGACATCAACTAATAGGTATGTGTGGTTATTACTTATTACGTATATTAATTATTAGCTGGCGTCAAACAAAAAATGATCTACATAATCGTATATAAAAAGCGAATATTTATATTTTACTGTGGATGAAATAAATTATTTCGTTGTAACTATATTCGATCATTTTTAAATGCTGAAATGATTTTCCTGATGTAATTTCAATTTTCAAAAGAAAAATCACTGCTCTATTAATCATAGTGTAGTGATTTTTCACCGGGCTTATATTTTTTATAAAGTTCGAAAACACACGTTGTCGAATTTGTCGCCAGTTCTCTGGATACAGTAATCGATTGGAGTTTGAAAAATGACAATTTTATTGTTTGAATAGTAATGTAGAGCATTATGTTTATTAAAATGTTTTATAAATTTGTGGACAGGGTGTAAAATTTACCCGAGAAGTCAATTATAAGTATAAATGAACTTAGAGCGGCCTCGGTGCGAGACATAGCCCAATGATCCGACTAAGGTACATACAGTATGTGATGGTACAGTACTTCTAACTATTTCTAAACGTATGGCGTTGTGAGAATATGTATTTACACAGTCTCACCTAGTCACCTGTAGCTTATTGCTACACGATAGTGACGAGGAGGTGGATCAATTGCGCAGACTGGGTATTGTTGTTGTCCAGGTTATGCACCTGGCATTTAGGTGCCAAGATAATATACTAGGCATTGGCGTGTGGCTCTCGTCCGTGTGCCATAGTCGGTTTCCGCCAAAGGTATACCTTTCCCTTTTCCACCGATTCACTTTTCCGTCAAATCATAAATTGGTAGTGGATTCTCTTTTCCACCAAAAGCATACCTTTCCCTTTGCCGTCGTATGAAAAAAAACTTTTAGGTTAGCATTCGAATAATTATTAGTTAGATAAATAATTAATAGTATATATAAGTCCAAACTTTAATGAATCTATTCGTTTTGTGATTATGAGGAACTTTGTTATTCAATTTAAATCTTTTTACTCATACACATTTCACCAAAGGAGTATAAATTTAAAAGAAAATCAAAAATTTGTCTATTTAATTTTTAAATTTTTTTAACTATTTATTTGTCTAAATTATAATTTCTCGAATGCTATCTTATAAGTTTTTTTTATATGGCAGAAAAGTGAATCGACGAAAAAGGGGAAGGTATACTTTTGGCGGAAACGGATAACTCCTCCATCCGAGAATGGGTTGAATTTGGTAGTTCGAAATGTTAAACCAGTGTGTATATTGGAAATTATAGTTTTTAGGAATCAACAGACAAAGAGGTCATCGATTATTTGTAAATTGTTATGAAAGTAATTATTTCATAAGAAAATAAAATAAGAAAATGTAAAACGACTTTGTCGGTTTACTACAATAGTCTAAAATATTCCCTGGTAAGGCATGATGATTTTGTCGTTTATTTGTATCTCATATAATAGTTAATAAATAATAATACGTTAGTACCCAATATATGTGTTCCTATGACCCTACCTTTCGATTTATTACTGTAATAATTTAAAACGTTTGAATTTTTAAATAGTAAGATAATTTTTAATTTGGTTTTCTATACGATATACGATATACTTACATATATATTTAATTATATACTTATTAGTTAAATATTGTTTATATTATTATACGAATAGCACCAGAAAGTAGATAGGTAGGTAGGTATTTCTGTTAGGCTTCATACTCATAAATACTAAATATGTAGTATAACAGGCAACGCTATAGTTATTAGTGGTAGTTATTTATTTATTTATAATATTTAAATGTGTGAGTGGTCGGTGTAAATCATTTGCAGTAAATGTGTATTTAGAAAACTGAAATAGTGTATAAGTAATAAGGTTGGGTTTATTAATTATTTTTTTGCCTATTACATTAGATATTATTATTACACTTTATTATGCACTGATACAGAGCGTTTGAATCGCCCCTCTCCAAATATTGGTAATTGTTTTTAAATACAAACACAAGTTTCAGATACAGACAAGTCTGCGTGTACACAGAAACGTCCAGCGGAGGTTGCCTCGCGTAGTGAAAAAATTACGGAAAAAATAAAAATCGGGAGCTCGTACACCCCAAATGGCGATGGTGTTCGTCAGTGTTGTTGTGAACACAATAAAATTACCTTCCACGCGCCTCGTGTTCAAAGTATAACCGCCAATTACGTCAGAACGACGTGATCCGTGCGTGTCTATTCACGTCGTGTAATCTTAATACGTATTACATATTAAATGCATAATAACATGGGAATAATTGCAATACGGATTCTGAATAGCTTATTTATTTATATCATAATAATTATACACAGCAGCTGGTTGTACCTATTATTTTATGACCACGGTCCACGGTAGACATTATAACGTAACTGTAAAATATAATTTACCACGGTTATCTCAATAATCGGGCTTCGACTGCGATGATGGTTTGTCGAGAACGCCGTTAAACGGAGCAGTCTCGTCTCGACAACACTGGAGTGCGGCCGCAAAGGCACAACTAGAGCTTTGCGTGATGCCGTCGATCAGGCAATGTAAGTATTTTACGGACATTATAATTTTATAATATCAAATTTTCAATTAATTTTACAATGTTGCTTTCTTTTCTGCGATAATTTGTTTGGGGAAAAAATAGTGGTCCGATATACTGCTCAATCTTACCCTATTTTCGGTACGTAGCAAATTGTAATGTACCAATATTGCGTATATTTTAAAGAGCTATAACTTATATATTTTTCACATTTTTGTATTTCATATTATTACATATAATGAACGCGAGGGGAAACTACGAAAATAAGCTTCATTTGACAACACAACTCATATGTTATATACCTATATCCAATTTTGGCTCTTTTGCTTTACCTAATTTTAAAAGTATCAGTGCTGTACAAATATTGAAACTTTTACAAATCATTTATTATAGCAAAATATACGTATAATACATGCGAGTGTAAAAAACAAATTTATCAAAGAAAATTAAACACTATCAAAAACCTTTTATAACCGTTAAATTGAAAAAAGTAAGTACATAAAAAAAAAATCGAGTTTTTTACGAAGTATCTTTATTGGAAAACCCATTACATATTTTGCACATAAATTATAAACACCAATTTTAAATTTATTCAACAAGAAATCATTTATTATACATATATTATTTAAGCTCCTGTGTACATGGTTGTTTTAAATAGGTTTCTATTATGACAGTGGTTCTCAATCCAGGGGCCGCGACCTACTTGTGGTCCTTGGGCAACGTAGTACTGGGCCGCGGACGTTAAGCCAAGGGCGAAAAATTTAAATTTATACCGATTGGCATCAAAATTGATATTTTTATATGATTTTATAAACGTCTATATTTTTGGTTAGATTTGGTAATATCTAATCAATATTAAACTGCTAATTTATGTGCATTTATATTTTTTAAATATTTATTGAATAAGTGGGCCTCAACATTTTTTTTACAAAATTGGTGATCTGCACAACTAAAAAGAATGAGAACCGCTGTATTATAATATATTATATAATTGTATTCTAACTTATGTTTATTCACTTTTTTTAAAAGATTCAAAATAATTAATTCTTAATTTTTTTTTTTTAATTTTATAACTGTTATATTTTATATAGTATAGTGTATTTTTTTATACACACGAGTGTATTATCTACTTTTATTAACAAATAAATTTCTAACTAGTGCCTATAGGTAAGTTTTTAATATTTTGCTTATTTTATTTAAAAATGAACGAATATATTTCTAATAATTTGTATTCGTAAGACGAATCTTTAAATTTAAATTTAAATTTCAGACGCTTATAAAAAATATTTGTGACTATGGACTTATGAGAAACATTGTATTAAAAGTTCAAGACGTCTTTTAAGTAAAAACAAAAATCATAATTAAATCGAAAACATTTTTAAAAAAGTTGACAATTTTTAAACATATAAAAATGGCACAAAAGAGACAAAATACTTTGAAAATTATTTCATGTCTAATTATTGCTATGGATATTCAGTGAAAATTTAAATCTACAGTGATTCCTTTTTTAGTTACAACAAAAAACAAAATCGATTTTGTCGGAAACCGGTTTAGCGTAAAATCTCCCGTTTTTCCTTAATTTTTTTTTGTTTTCCCTGGTTATTTTGAAAAGTACTGTGAAATTTTTACTTTTGACCCCTCCCCCAAAAAAACAAAAGTACAACTAGATCCAATTTGATACCAAAAATTACTCACTCTCAAAGTTAGAAATCAACATGAAGTATTTTTAATACTACAATAGATAGTAATAGATGCAAAAACAAATAACACATAATTAAAATAATAATAATAATACACATAATAATAATAATAATAATAATAATAATAATACACATAATCGGTGTATTCATCGCTCCATTCAGAATCTAAAAGCTAAAATGAAACGATTTATAAAAATAATGTTTTATACTATCATTTATATTATGTTTGACCATCAAAAAATAGTGAAAACATTATTTGTTTAAAATCTACTAAAATTTGCATTGTTCTAAAAAGTATGACAAAAATGTAGTTTTAATTGAAATAGATACAACCAAAAGTTGCATTTCAACAAAGAAAAAACTTGTTTTTATAATACTTATTTATTTTTGTATTTGTACATTATTTAAAATTCTTCTTGTAAATTGTATTTTTAGAAATGTATATAGTACCTGTAGTAGTATGATAATAATTTACATTTTTCTATAATTTATAGGTAGTTTATAATGCTTATATACTTAATAAGGATTGATTGGAAGATTAATTATAGGTACCTGAAACTCCATTAATTATTTAATTTAAAATTGGTTAATTATGATCAGTACTCAATAGATTGAATACTTTCAGATATTCAAGTAATACTTTAATATATTAATTTCCACTGCAAAGAATATATTCTCTATTGTAAGTAATGAGAGAAGGAAAATTGGATAAATTAGAGACGAATATTATAAAGTAATTATTTTAATTACTTTTTATATTTTATATACTAACATGAAAAGAATAGTAGTTTTAACGATTGTTCAGTTTTTTTTTCTCAAATATTTGATGAAAGAACTGTATGATCAAGTTGTTTTTAAAAATAATTAAATTGCTTACTGACAGAGAACATTTGTCTAGAAATATACAAAAATACAATAATTATCTACGTTCTATGTTAATATTATGAATTTATTAAAATTCTTTTGATATGGCATTAAATAGTCACAACACTTTCTGATTTTCAATTATACAGTAGTATGTCCTTAATATTAACACACAATATAATAATACATATAAATATATTTTTTATTTATTGTTTGTATTAACACTTTTAATAAATTGTAAAATATATACCAACATAGCTACTATAGCTAGTGTAGTAAATTATAAGGTTAAATTTTAATAACCTTAATTACTAATACAGTAATTAATCAGGTTTTATCAAGTATGGGTTCAGTGGCGATTTTTCAATGGAGAGGAGCTTGAAACATAGTAAATGAAAAAAGGTACTTATTGTAACATTTTTATTTATTATAAATTATTTTAGTACATAATATAATACGAATGTATTCGTATGTATTGTACCATACTATCATTGTATACTTAATACAACATATTACAGTGGAACCCTCATATAACATTTAACAAATTTCCATTTAATGAAATTTTCCGATAAACAAAATATTTTTGAGAACCATAACCTAATTAAACCCAAATTTATTTAATTCTAATTACTGAATTTCTCAATAACACGAATTAAACGTAAAATTAGTTATAATACCTTTTAAATCTTGGTTTTTAAAATTAAAAAAAATTGAATTTGGGTGGCTAACTTGACGGACCTTAGTATAAAGTAATATTATTTGATTTATAACATTTTGGTTCAAAATTGATTCAAACTGTAACCGGTTAATGTATGGTCTTTTAGTCCCTTAAGATGTAGATAGAGATATATTACCGAAAGGTCAAAGGTGCATTTATGACAAAACGATTAAAACAAATTTTCAACAAACATTTAATAATGTGATAACTTGATAATATGACATGTTTATAGTTTATCCACTGAGCTAGATAACAATAAACTGGAGTCTAGAGCCATGAACATTCGAGAAATTCTCTAATGTTCATGACTGGAGCGTAGACTATATTGTTTTATATTTCAATTTGTTTATCTAATTCTATGTAAAAAAAACGATCTTGTGGTCAATTAAGTAATGTATGCTCATTGCTTAACACTATTGTATTATAATTTTTACACTTCAAGTTTTCATTACTGCATAGCCTGCATTTTTATCTTATTTTTTAAGTAGAAAATTTCATATTTAATGTTGTATACTTTAAAAACGGAACAATAATTATATCTATTGCATTAAAGTATTATTGGGTTATAAATGAAAAATAAAAATTAAGTGTAGAACAAATGAGGCTGGTGGTTAATGCTAGAATTTTTTAGAAGGAAAACTTGAACGAAAAATTATTAATATTATTAGGAAACATTCTGCGAAGTATGACGTGTGTTAATCAATATATAATTTTAATAATTGTATATATATTACATTATTTTATATATTGTATAGATAGACTAAAGATTATATATATATTAGATATTACACATTTGTGTATAATAACAATAAATAATAACATAGAACTTACAACTGTTTTTTTTTTTATCAATTATTACAAAGTTTATTTTAGAATTGACAAATCAACTGTTCACCATTATATTTTATGAACTAATGGTTTTTATACTATAATGTAGGTGCCTATATGTATACTATTTATGAGGGTACAAAAATTATTTGTATATTATTAATATTATTAAGGTCATCTATATATTCTACACCTATTTCACCTATTACACAGATACCTACTACGTATGCACATATCCGTAATTTTTAATCTTTCATTCACTTACTTTGTTAAACGGTAAAAAAGTTTTTTAATAAGCTGAAAGCGTACGTATTATTTGAAAAATAATATAATCAACCAATTTCTTTAAAACCCTGTGTACGTGATAATTGATAATCCATAAATAAATACATAATACATATAGATTATACACGTACACACGTATGTTACTTATTGTTGTACTAATTAAAAATATAAAGTGATATTTTACCAAAAATAAAATATATGTTGGTAGGTGTCTGTGAAAAGGTGTATTTAGAAATATTTAATGATTGAGAAGGATAAGATAGTTTTTTAATAGGAAAGCTTCAAGAGTCTCCCCACACCAACCACACTATATAGTGTTTGAAAATCATTTAATCATATAAAACATGTCATAGAATTATAAATTTCTACAAGGTACCGCATGAATATATTGTATGGTTTATGGGCTGACGGCAAGACTGGTTAAAATGCAAATCGATTTTTCGTTTTCCAAATGCGATAAAGAATTGTATTTTTTAGATCAGTGATCTTTAACCTCACTGGACCACTACATTGGTACATTGGATGAATATTTTTCTAATAATTCTGATTTATTAAATAAAACAATATAATAAACTAATTACATTTTTAAATGTGTATGATTGCTTACTTAAAATCTTAAAATATCTTCATATTTTCAAAATAATAATAATAAATATTTTAATGACATTAATATATTATTCTAAAAATGAACAATAAACAACCTTGTTGTTTTAAGCTATAGCCACAGCAAGGTTTTTTAATCATGTATCTATTCAAATTGAAAGTGTTATAAACCAAAATATTGTAGCATGTATAAAAGATTATAGATATTATATTTTATTGGTCGTGTAAAAAATTGTTATATTATGATTTAGACGTATATATTATATTATTCTCAATACATGATCGTTGATAATATAATAATGATTATTCACAATGTATTAGTATTGCGTGACATAACACACAAGTATATGCATTCATTATATTCGGATAAGTAATGGCAAAAAAATTATTTTAGTTTTGAATGATTAAATAATTTTTTTGATTAAAAAAAATTGTGCCCAACCCAAATGCTATTAGCGACCAGCAGAAATGATTTGATAGTCACCTGCTACAGCGTTCCAACCATTGGCCGTAAAAATATTAAGCAGTGTTGCAGACCGTTGCCGGTTGATTATAGTCATTATGTTTTCTCTGGTCTAGTGTGTTAGACGCGTGTCACAAGAAATCATAACGTATTTTTTTACAATTTTTTTTCATCAATTTAAATCATAATATTATTGTTATATTTATTTATTTCGTCGGTTCCTATCTATAGAACAATGGCATTGAAAAAAAATTCAGGCACGTATACTGTTATAATATGATACACATTTTATTTGTCATCTTATATTATATAATTATAGTTTGTTAAAAATAAAATACTAATACAAATCTTCGATTGAAAAAAAAAATTTGTATGGTATGATATATTAGAAATTAAAGTAATAGACTACGTAGGTATGTGAGTCACACGAGATTTAAATGTTTTCTATAAATCCTTTACACAAAATATTTTAATGTAATTTTATAATTAAGACATTTATAACAATATTATAATAGTTTCAATTAGATTAATATGTTTGAAAAAAATATGACATAATTTAAAAGTATTTATGTATTTATATTTGTTTTAATATGAATTAATGAAAAAAAAAACAATACATTTTAAAATTTATTAAGCAAGTATGAAGATCCTATAGAACTTATTAATATTTTAGTAATTCTACGACATAGAAGATTATATATTATGATTCAAATTTAACTACTGAAATTATAAACTAAAAATATAACTATTGTTACATATAAAACTCAAAAAAATTGATATAATATTCTAAATTTTAGATATTCAAAAAATTATAGTATTTAAATAGTTAAACTAAATCTGAGTTATTCTTATATCACATAAAGTATATTATGAAAAATAACAAAATAAATTACATTAAAAATAATCCATTTTATAGGTGTGCAAGTTCCATACTAATATTATTTAATTTTAATAAATCAAAAATTGTTTTGGGGATTTTAAGTATTTAAACTAAGAGCACCAATAATATCTAAATATTTCTAAGCTAGTAAAGTAGTAACAACAATTCATCTATCTTAAATTAATAAATATTTATCAACTTTAAAGTATAGTTAGATGTGGAAGTTTATTCTTTAACTATTTTTTCTTTATACTTACAAATACCAAAATACTACAATTTAAGTATACACCAGAATAAATATAATCAAACTCATAAAATATTATTTAAAATTAAAAGGCAATTTATTCAATAGAATAATAAATTCAATTATATAGGTGATGTATTTACATTCAACGATAAAATGTAAATAGAAATTATCAAAAGCATTATTTTTTCAAGTTTATCTTGATGGTAAAAATATGAAATCTACGAGAAAAAACTTGGATAATCTGGTTTTGAATATATTAAACTGGTTTGGATAATCTGGTCTACTACGTTTAAATTTATAAATTATTATTTTAATATCATACTAAATTCATCTATATAATACTATAGGTTAGGTTAGTTTTATTACCTACCTGTATACTTAATTTAAGATAACTTATGCATTTATGAAGATAAAAATACATATAAATTAAATTTCGTTAAAGACATAACCATAAACGAAACACTATCCAAAAACAAAATTTTAGTTTTTCATTTTTTATCGTATGTTTAAGGATTTTCAATATTGTAGTCAAGTTTCGAGAAACAATTTAATATTTGTTACTTGAATTTAAGAGCGCCTGCAAGGAGGCCGGGAGAGGCCATACCCCTCTCCTACGAGTTTTATGATCAATATTTGTATAGGGTCTGTACTATAGGGTACCTATATTTTTAAAATATAATATAAATCTTTTTTCATTTAAGAAAATTATTGTTTACTAAATATTAGAATTTTTTTTCAGTGCTCTTGCAGTCTTATATAAAATATTATGGCTATGTACATATATATATATTGCTTTCCTCCTTATGAACATTTTTGCGAGCGCCTTTGTCTGAACCTCATATTCTAAATTAATTTTAAAACATATTACATAACCTACCTAATAAAAATGTAGGTATCTATTAAAGAAAAACATTTTTGTAGAATAATAAATATATAACAATAAACTTATAAATAATTTAGTTAGTTTGGTAATATTGGTATACACTATTATAGTTACTGGTACTGTCTGGTAGGAACACCTATTACATTATTACCTAACTATTTTTAACAATAATAATTGCTTTATAATAATAGAAGTTGAGAAGAAAAACTCATTTATACTATCATTATAATATATTATCATAAATACTAATAATTATAATCAATGATATTGTGTAGAATTTATAAGTATTAAAGCCATTATAATATTCAAGAAAAATATAATTTCCTTATTTTATAACATATTTTAAGATGCTCAAATATTTTCTCAATCATTGAAAAGATAAGTAATAAAACTCGACTTATTTGTAAATATAATTTTTAAGCGTTATTTAGAGTAAGACTAGAAATCCTCTACACTCTACTCATAAATGATGGCTTACGTACCTACATTTTCACTTCTCGGAAATTCTCACGTAGGCTAAAGAAAATACGCCCCACGTGATATTATGATCTTATTTTATGTTATCCTTATTAACCCCAAACTAATAATGTTACTAACGTGTGGTTACTTATTTACGTACCTAACTTAAATTTATGTTTTACTTCCTCATTTATCACAATAATATATACTTATTATTGTGTATGTATATAGATTGTACACAATAAAGTGTTTTGTAGCTTGGCGCGGCGCGTAATGCTACTAAAAGTAAACAACGTCCGCTACTACTAGTTGCTGGATGGGTGACCATCCGGGATTTGTAGTAGTAAAAACCTTGCCATTCATACACACACATAATAAAAAACACCCTACAGTTTCACAGGCTAATGATCTTAGTTGTCAAAGCCTTAAACCCTCCCCCCCCCCCAAAAAAAAATAAATAAATAATAATATGTATTATTATACCTAAATATTTATACTTATAATATAAACACATAAAAAATTATTTTGTAATTTAATAGTTTAACAATTATTATAATGTAGTTTGACATTATTCAAACAGTACTTGGTAGTAATTACATATAATATTTTAAAATTGTTTATTAATTTAATAAAAAAGCTAGACGTGTGATTATTTTTTAGTAGAATAACGATTGTATCATTAATTACAACAAACTAAATAGATAGTAAATACGTTACTATCGAATAGTTTTATCACTAATATATAATTTATAAAAACATTACTATATAGTGTTCAGAAAATCTAAACCATTTTAATTCTTATACACTATAGAGTTCAGGTACTGCATCATATACGGATATACCTACAACCTTTATAAAAAAAAAATTTCTATAATATAACGATAATTTGTTACGCGATAAATGCGACAAAGCCAAACTCGCATATTTTATTGTTATTTTTGTCACGCGTACGTCTTCAGAATATCTATTATTACATTATAATTTATTATAAATCTACATGCTTACGAAAATCAGCGATTATTGGTTTTTAGTTTTTATTCTCATTTAGTTTTATAGCTTATATAGGTACATTTATTCTTATTTTCTATGCCAAATACGTATAATACGTATTTGAAAAAATATTTTTATTCGAATTTTCTGGTTTGTATCATTTCTTTCTAAGCAGCACATGATCATGTCGAATTTATATTATTATTACTGTTGCAGACAGCCGGGGTTTCATCCAACAGAGATATGTGTTGAGCATGATGGGCTTCATGGCATTGGCCATTGGCTATGTTCAACGATTCTGCTTGAGTTTGGCTATTACCGAAATGGCAGAACAAAAGCACCACACGATTCATCAGAATGCAAGCTTAGGCACAGTGTGCCCAAGCGAAAGGTCATTCAGCAATACGACTCACTTCAAAAAGGTATAACATTGGTACTTTTTTGTATAAATTGATAAATACGAGCCAAAAATCCAATCCAAATAATTAAAAATATCTAACACAATGTTGTTACCAATATAGCAATTTATAGGGCCATACCTATAACAAGTACGAAGGTATCTAATACTTATGGGTGAATATATATAATATTTATAACTAATAAGCTGTAAAAACTATTTGGTCGAGTAATAAAAATATAATGTATTATATATGAATTTATATAATTCTTAGCATATATAAAATAAGCATTGAACAGCTGTATACAATTAATTCATAATTGTTTAAAAAGCACTCAAGAATTTGGAATTTAATAATAGCTAGTAAAACTATTTTTATAATTTATAGTAATGTGCATTTAAAAATAAACTATTATTGTACAGTTATTTATTTAATTTTTAATATTTTATCAAGGATGGAAAATGTTAGGTTTCATATAATTAATAACATTAAAATGACAATGATAATATTAATTAGTGTACTATTGTACTACGTATATATAAGTGGGTATGATAAATAAGTTGTTAAAATATTTAATTAATCAAATTTGGCTAGATTAAATTCGTTTAGTCAACAACGAAAATAGATCCGTGTTTTTAAATATTTGAGAATCGAACATTTTTTTTAGGATCATTTTATGAATAATAGTCCTTAATAATAGCTAAAAAAATATAAAATATATATAATATATAGTCTAGACTCTAGAACTTTTTATATGTGCCACTCAGACATTTCTATAAATTATAAATATCAATTACGATCATTTTCAAATCATCTTCATACTATCATGGCCCCACATCTTGCAAACCTTAATAGGTAATTGTGGTATTGTATCCTTATTAGTTATTCCTTTTGACATAAAGTTTTATAGCTCAAAAACTATTAGATAAAATTACGATCAGCATTTTCAAAAAAACTTTGCGCTTGACAATTTACAATAAAAAATAAGAGTTCTCATTTGAAAGAAATAATCATCACAGCAGAACACTCCTTATGAATGGTATAAAAAATGTAAATATTTAAAATGAAAATAATATGGTTTTTATAAGTAAGTTGTAGGTATACTATAAAATTCTAAAAATCAGAATTTTGGGCAGCGGTCTGCTGTTTTTGTATTAGGGTTTACTTAGTTAAACAGACTCCATGCCTACACTTAAATTTTACTTACCTATTAGTGGTATACTATGCATTGCGACTGTTCGTATAATCATAAAGTAGTCACTGGACCTTTTATCAATCGATAAGATGGTGCCATGATGTGTAATATACTGGTCCAAACAATGCTATCAGTATAGACATAATTGTAGTCTGCGGTTAGATATCAGTAATTAATATAAGAATTTGGTGAAAATTTCAAGTATACATACCTATCTATGAATTTTTTGTTTTAGAATTGCGTAAATATTCCCGTTTTATCCTATTTTTTTTTTTTTTTTTTTGATTTTTCCATTTATAAAGAAAACACTGGGAATTGATTTTTTTTACTTTTTACTCTTGTATTAAATTTTAAAATTTAAAAAAATGTAATATTTTTCAATATTGAGGGACCCAAAGTCAAATGGGTCAATAAAAAGTGTATAAGCGGAATCGACAAATACAAATTCCCGACGGAATCAATAGCTGGCGAAATTATATTAAAACGGTAGAATCTATAAAACCCCGGGAAACGTATATTTAATTAAATTATGTATCGTGACTTGGGTTTCAATCTGATAAATTTATATAAAAATTGGACATTGTAATAATTGAAGTCTGGTTTATTCAACATATTATACCATAGCATTCTAGTATAAGTTTTCTATGTTCTTATAATTTAATAGTAGTTATAGTAGAATATTTTCAAAACATAAAATTTAAAAACCAAACTCAGATTTTCTTTAAGGCAAAAATACCTGGAACTTTTTACTTGTCTATTTGTTGAAGAAGACATCATTCAATTTTTGAACAAAAATAAGATTGTATGTTAGCCGTTAGGATGTTTCAGTAATTAATTAAAAAAACTACTATTTTAATAATAATTTATAATTTATTTAATTAATGTTATTTAAATTTATTACATTTTTTTTACAATAAGGAAAATTATTTTTCATTTTATGTGTATAATATTGTAGATGTTAAAAAGTATATAAATTATAATTTTTTTGTTGTGTAATACCTTATTATAATAACAAATTATTTTCTAGTTAAAAAAAAAATAATATTTTATTGCGATGTATTAAAAGGCAGTTAAATTTTTTTAAAGTTTTTATGGGACCCAAACATGAGCCAGGCCAACACTGCCCAACATCAGCTGACTGGTCATAATATTATACAACGCATAGTAGTATTAAAGTACCTATGACATATTATATGAGTATAATAAATTTAATAAAATAATTAATGAATTATTAAAGTATAAAAGAGAGATAATCATCATACTTGGCCACTTGAGGAATGTTCTGTGTATATATAACTATATGAAATTAACGTAAAATATGTATTTGCTGTCAGCCCTCTAAAATTAATTTTCAGAAATCCGTAAACTTCGACCATATTATCCAAGTTACAGTTTACCTATATGGTCGAAATATGTTAACTTGCAGCATCGTGTAGGTAGGTAGGACGTACATTTACTCCAGGCGACCACTGATCGGTATGACGGTATATTATACCTATATATAAACCTACTATTATAACATATACACGTATTTCAACGATATCGTCATCGGATAATTTCACGGGCAACAGCATGCACGCAAAGACTGCAAAGTAGTGCAAAAAATGGCGTACCTTCATATAATAGGTAGTAGAGGAATGATAGATTGACATTGCGCGCCTACGGCCCTCGCGAGTCACGAAGATCGATCGATCCGTCAATCGATACATGTAACGCGTTTGAAGGTTTTGCGATCATCGTCAGTGTAAAAAATATATCCACGTGGTGGACTAAACAGTATCTGCGGTACTCATATATACCTATAGCTGTGGACCGTATACCGGGTGATCCATTCAACGGAAGACACTAATTAATTCAATAACTATTCACGTTATTGAAAATATTATTATTTTTTTTTTTTTTTTAACAATATATATTTATAACTAATAAATGTTACTTGTCCGAAATTTGATTTTTATAAATCGAAATACTACGAATAATATTCTGTTTTGGAATATAAAATTAAAATTTATTTTGTCATTCAAAAGAGTAAAAATTTTACAGATTAATAGCGATAAAAAATGCGATTTTTTCCAAAAATGAAGTCTTATAACGACCTAAAAAGTTATGTAAAAGAAATATTTTCAAAAACGTGTCATTTGAAAGTAAAGAGTATCTTATGCAAATAGATCACCCCGTATATTTATGTATAGGTATAAATGAAAATTATAGCCGTCGTCATAGTATTAGTATTATAGTGTATAGTAGTATGGACATTATTGTAGTTGTAGTTTTAGATTATATGTGTATGATCGTGATCAGCATAGAAATGAGAACGGTTACCTTATGACGATATAATAATTAGTTGTTTACAAAAATGGTAGTGTCGGTCGTTGGACGATTCACTAGTTCTTTACCTCAGTGCTCTGCGGCGGCGGTCGCTGCGATGTGAGTGCGTTATAGATATCTCATTGTCATACATAAATATATATACTTGCTTCTGCATAAATTTATGAATATACAGCTGTATTTTGTATGTGTATATGTGTGTATGTGTGTGTGTATTATATATATATATATAGAATGTAAAATTGGCACAGCAGTCTGTCGTGAGAAATTAGTACAAGGGAAACGCGCTTAAAATGTTAAAATATTGTATTGATGAAATAAAAAATAAATCACTAATACCGAACTGAACCGGTCCAAAATCCAGTATATATTTTTATTCGAGTTGTATAGCAGTGAAATTATAAGATTTTAATATGTTTTTTACTATAATACCTTTTTATTATTAATTTTATATTGTACAAATTGTGATTTAAGTTATCTGGTCTACGGCGTGTAACTGATATTTTTTTAATCTCGACTACCAAAAAGGTTTTACTGCATATCTTGTTGTTCTTTATTATTTTAAAAATAAACTACCCCTTTTAAATGTTAATTGAAATTGTGAAATGTTTAAAATTGTTTTTTGATCCAGACTGACAAGTTATGATAAATTACTGACACTGATCAACCTAGTTCGGAAAATTGTTTGATAAAATTGTGTGTTTACTGCTTATACAATAATACGATGTAATGTAATACAAAAATATTTATCCAAATTATTAAGTGACAAGCAATAACTAATAGTCAAAAAAAAGTGGTTTTCAAACAGTGCTTCACATAACATTTTTTGTCATATAATTTAAGTACAATGTACATTAATATACGTATGCATGTGTCGATATTGTAAATCTAAACACGATATATCCTTAATATTGCCTAATTTAAACTTTTATTTAGATTAATATATGATGTTATATAAATTATAAATAATGTAGGAAGTTTCCGTACACAAATATGACGTGTGAATAATATATTTTTTTTTATCACAAACAATATTACGTAAATAATATGTATCACAAATAATATGTACGTAATTAATGTTTAGAATAAAATATTAAACATAAATATAATGTTATTTTTTTTTTTTTTTGTTTGATTATATTTATGATTATAAGATAAATTATAGTGTATAAATGTTGATGTAAAAATATATTGAAGTATATTATGAAACAATACTTAAAAACAATACCTAATATAATTATAAATAGGTACTTAATAAACAATAGAGTTGAGTAAAAACACTTGGTACCGGATGTTATTGTTGATAATTTTTTATAGGTGTACATGATCAATTTTCATTAGTGTGCCAAAATATAAGTTAAATATAAGCACTTACGAAGTACAACTGTATAAGGTTATCGTAGTAATATATTATATAATAAATACGTAAAGTACTTTGCCTGGTTAAATACTAGCATATATTATTTTGTAAATTTGGTAGGCATGTCGTAGGTATACGTCTTTCAGGCAGTTAATATTCTTGTATAAAATACAATTTATTAAGAAAAGGTACATTTTCCCGTTTAATATTACATACATATTAATATTATTTTATTATTTAAGATCCTAAGTGAATGATCGATGAATGTATTGATTTTATAATGATGTTTTTTTTCGTATCTAATAAGATATTTTTAGGGAAAAAAATTAGCTTCAATTTTCAACATGGAGGATAGCTAAAAGTAGCAAATTTGTTATAGATATTTGGTATTTGGGGGGGGGGGATTAAAAGTAGAAAATTTTCAGTACCTACTTTCTAAAAAAAAAAAAAGGAAAAAAATAATGGAAAATGAGAATAGTCACATAACACCTGCAATTAACGAAAAATTGATTTTTGATGTAATTAAAAAAGGAATAGGTAACTGTCAAGACGAGATTTTTGTCAAATAGTTATGTATGTTACGGACAAAAGTCGAAATCGAGCAAACCTAGTTATGACCAACCTCATTTGGACAAAATCATATAGTGACTTTTATCGCGAGGGCAAATAGAATAGTAAATATAAAAGGACGTTTTAAATGCGTTCGCTAATATTAAATACAAATAGTGACTTTTATCTTACGATTTTATTACGATTATTAATGACCACGCATATCTTGTTAATTTATCGTTGTTATCGTATTTTATCAACTTGTTATATTATAGCCACACAGAATACTCCTCTAAATGGTACAATATTGTCTGTAGTTTGTATTTTTGTGAGCTTATATTAGTACGTCTGTAGTAATGGCTAACGAAATGTGTGCATCAGATTTTAAAAACTGAATTTGAAAAAAAAACTTTATAAAATTACAAAAATGAATATAGTACTCTAATAAGTGATACAAAATACGATGAACTCATAAAAGAGATAGAACGAGCGAAGGTCAATTTAAAGAAAACAACAAGCGAATACAGGCGACTAAATAGATTTTACGTACTTACAATCGGCGAGTCTAAAAAGTTAATAGTTCTACCAAGTAAAACTAAAGGTGACATTAAATATTTTGCAAAATGCAATAAAATGTTTGATATATTGCACATGGCTCACATAAATTGTGGTCATGGCAGTCGAAATCGAATAGAACATTCAATAAAACAAAAATACAAAAATATTACTAGGGATTTTACTATATTTACAGTTATGTGAAATATGTAATAGAAAATACGCTAATCCCAAAAAAGGTTTGATAATTAAACCAATTTTATCTAAAACGTTTAATTCTCGTGCACAGATTGGTCTGATAGATATGCAAAATAATAAAGATGGCGATTTTAAATTTATCTTGGTTTACCAAGACCATTTTACTAAGTTTATTTCTTTACAACCGTTAAAAACATAAACTGCAAGCGAAGCTACATACAATGTTATAGATATATTTGTATATTTGGAGCTCCGTTCATACTATAATCGGACAATGGTAGAGAGTTTGTAAACAATATTATAAATGATTTGGTTCTGATATGGGATGGATTAAAAATAGTTCACGGGAAGCCAAAGGAGTGTTGAGCGAGCTAACCAGGATATCGAAAAAATCATTTATGACAGGATGGAAGAAAATCAGTCTAGAAAGTGGAGTAAAGGATTAAGATTTTGTCAATTCGCCAAAAATAGTACGTATCATGCTGGCATCAAACAATCCCCATATGAAACCGTGTTTGAAAAAAATGTTAGTCTTAGATTAAAAATGTCATATTTGCCCAATGATGTAATAAACAATGTAAATGACGAAAATGATTTACTACAATTTGTAGAAAATGAAAATGAAATGGAGGTTTTAAATGAAAATGAAAAAAAAATATAGTCAACTAATTTGAACAAAAATAAAATTTTCAAAAAGCTATTGATGGATTAGTAGCGCAAGCGAAGAAGATGAAATCAATGAGTGAAAATCAATTTCCACCTCTCGATAAAAGTAACTATACGGTTTTGTCCAAATGAGATTGGTCATAACTAGGTCTATCCAATCAAAAGCCGAAATATGACATTTTGCCCAAGGATTGTGGGCAGTTCGCGTTTTGCACGGGGAATTTCTGAGGTTTGCCCGATTTCGACTTTTGCCCGTAACATATATATTAACATTTTCTTAACATTTCATAATTTCTAAAATATTTATAGATATTTTAAATTTGGAATATTTTAGTTTTTTTTTGATAAATATTCCTTTTTTTTATTTTTATTATTTATTGTTTTTACACAAACTTATAAACACTATTAAATAACATATTATAATATTATTTATTATTTATTTTAATAATATATATTTAAGGTATTTTTTTATGGTTTCCCTTTATTTAAAATTTTAAGTTGAGATATAATAGCTGAATTATATTTTCAGATATTATTATAATAGTGAATAAAATAATAAGTACTTCAAGTTAGGTATTTAAAATGTACAATCAACAATTATTATAATATTATAATTACAAAAATGTTCGTTATTCATCATTTTCAATGTCATCAGTTTAATTTAATTTCATCTTATTCTTATTTAATATTTTGTTATCTTGTTATATAATAAATTTAATTTAAATTGATTTGGTTTTGGTGTATTGCTTATTTTTCTTTAAATTTTCAGGCCATAGGTTAGACTATGTTATAACTACGACCTTTCGATTATTTTTGATTTTGGTTAAATCTGCATACTTTTTCACAATATTTTTTGGTATGTAAAAACCAATTTATTCTGTTTTTATTTTTGTTGCAGGAAATGGAATTTGATTGGGACGAGAAGATCCAAGGGCTAATATTAAGCTCGTTCTTTTGGGGGTACGTAATTACCCAAATGCCGGGTGGTATGTTGGCCGATAAATACGGAGGCAAAGCCACGTTGGGTTTGGGAATGCTGTTTAGCAGTGTCGGTACGATGATAACACCAGTTGTGGCCAGAAGCTATGGGCCAGAAGCACTGATCATACTGCGATTGATCATCGGACTCGCTCAAGTATGAATTTTATATTTGTATTGGTTGTACAGATAACAATAATAAATGATAGTAACGCTGATCGTGCATAATAGTTAATAATGCATATACATAACATAGATGAGCTGAGTGGACTGGCAAGCGATTACCCCTCAAAATGTTGGTTCACTACTCCGTTCATCTAAACTTAAAATATTTATACTCATCAAACTATTTAACAATTTTAATAAAAAAAAACTATAGTTGGAATAAAAACGGAAAAATATGGACTCAAGATCCGAATTTGGTTCCAACGTTTTATCTGTCAGTACTCGGTTGATAAAAACTCATTACCTTCCTACTATACTGACTATTATATTCATTAAATGTTGTGAACATTATATCATTTTTCATTATCGCGTGAAAATATAACATTGTTGGCATATATATAATTTATATTAATTTAAACCGTACACTTAAGTGCCTATATAGTGTATAATATTAAGGATTATGGTTTACGATTATGTACATACAACTTCACAGTCCATACGGCGATAGTAAGTATCCAATTTTATTCTAGCCTAGTTTTTATTCGTCATACTAACTAACCATAATTATAAAAATACATTTAAAGCAATTTACAAATCACAATATCTAATTAAATTTTAAATTTATAGTTGTGTTTTTTTATAATGATTTAGATGTCTATAATCTATATCTATATTTTGTTTTATTCATTCATTCTTTCATTTATAAAATAATTTCATAATAAAACTAAATAATTATTAGTTATTAATTTATGACTTATGTCCTATTGGTTATAATTAAATACTACATTAATTAAAATCATTTTAGTTAGATTTATCTTACAATACATGTGATATAAACAGTACTCTGCAGAAAATATTTTAGTAACGATTAGAAAATCATGAATGAAACTTATAGGTTTATGTATTCTAGTTTCTATAGACAAGATTTTATTGTTTTAAAAATAAGTCGTAAGCAATATTATTAACAGCCGAATATGTTTGTTATGATGTCTTTATCTTACGAATAAATAAGCAGGTCGTAAGTATACAAGGGCATAACTGGGTAAAAAACTAGGGGGGATGATTTACTAACAAAAATTAAAATCAAGAATATCTGCCCTCTGGCTTAAATATATTATACTATTATAGCTATAATGTACATATTATACCTAATTTTTTTGTTTTTACACAAGTTTTAAAACTCATTTTATGGCTTAGAAACAAATTTTAGGTAATAGCATAGATTATACATAACATTTGATTCATGAGAGTTGCTGGCGACGATAAAAACTAGTTATCCCCGCAGGATTGGACTAGCCCGGTGAGTTACCGAGTAAAACTCCGCGTGCCGTGACAATTTTGGGCAAAAAAAATTAATATTTTTCGAATACTGAGTATTTTGTGATAAAAAATGTCTGTAGGCCGGTAAAGTACGGAAAACTCGGTGGGCCGAATTCGTCCAATCCGGCCTTGTATCCCTGTATCAAACTCGATCATAGTTAATGTAGCTGGAATAAAATACAAATTTATTAATGCTGTTGGCTCTTATCACCATTTACCGAGAGTTGTATTGTTCGCTTCTAAAAAACCGCTCAGTGAGTTATTTTTAATATGCATAATCAATGATAGTAGGTATCCCATATTAATAATTTTAGGGTAGATACATATAAGTTCTTAAATAAAAAAGCACACTGTTAGCATATCTGTGGTAAGGGTAAAACTATGCCTACCTTTGTTCCCCACAAAAAAATCGGTGGGAGGGGGGGGGAAGTGCCTCTTCCTACTACAATTATGCCAATAGGTATCTAATGTAACAAATTTTGCGTTCTGAATATTCAAATATTAAATTTTATTTTGTGTATAGACGTATTGTTAGTAATTACTATACTATGTTCAACGAGAGAACGCACGGGTTCTATGCATACAGACTGACGGCCGATCGCTCGCAGAGACCCGATTTCCCCCTCTAAGACACCAATCGTTGCGACGTTAGCATTAGACGCCAAGTGCGGCGCCGCAGCGAATTACCAGGGCGCCGGCCGGCTGACCGCTCTGACACGCGGTAGCTGTTGGCAATGTGCTTACTTAATATTATTTTGTTATGATGCTGTCTGTGTTCTCGAACGCACACGTTTTTATAGTTAACGTGTCGTTTTTTTAAATTTTTAATACTCGAGTACTCGACTACAATTTGTATTTTTCTACCAAAATGAAGGTTTCACCAGTGAGAAAGAACCCAAAAGGAAAGGCAAGTTTATTTATACATAAATACCTAAATTTAGTGCTTGAAACAAAAAACATTTTTTTCCGTTTCCGCTTTCAGTTCTAACCTTTCAGTTTTGATATAATTTTGTTTTTTAACGATTTTAACCGGTGTTTAAAATCATTATTCAATATCGAATTCGATACAAAATATTGTAGAAGCGTAATAAGTAGGTACTCACCTGATTGATTAAAACATATTTTTTATGTTTAAATAGTTTTTTTTAAATCATTTTTTAACCGTTTTAAACATGTTTAAAACATGATTTAATTGAGTTTAAAACAAAATATGTAATTTATTATATACAATCATTGTGTAAGGACACCGTACTTACAAAAAAAAAAAATCAATTAATTAAACATTATTTTATATTCTGAGTGGAGCGTGCCTCGTATAAAATTTTAACGGTTTTTGGCCCAAAAAAATAAAAATTTAATGACATTTATAGAAAAAAAATTTAACAAATTCTTGTAATTCAAAAATAACTTTAGATACTTAAAATTTATACTACAATATGTTTATTTTATAAATTCTTATTTACTTCATACAATTTTCAAAATATTTTGACTTGTTTTGAGCTGTTTACGGACAATTTAAAATTTTAATTTTTGTTAGTTTTGTTTCCTATAAATATCAATAAAATGTTATTTGTTGGGCCAAAAAGCGTGAAAATTTAATACAAGGCTTGATATATTGTTACAATAGTAGTTGAAAAATATTAAAAATACGTATGCACAATTTTTTTATAGGCATTTAAAGTTGGAATTTTGACAACATTGATGTTTAAAACATGTTTTAAATAAGTGTTTAAAAAAAATTATGTTATTATGTTGAATTGTTTGTGTAATGTAATTTGGTTAAAAAATTATTCTTATTATTTTCAGTTTGTTTCATCAGTTTAGAAAAAACTTATAATCAATGGCTTACAAGACTAAAGTTGCACAACAACCAGGTATTAAAAAAGAAGATCTAAGGAAAATATTGTCTCGTGAACTTGGAATTGGTGAAAAGACAATATTTATGACCATATACCAAAATGAAAATGATAAAACAATTTCATCTTTTAATCGGAAAAAAAATAAGAGGAAACATAAATACGAAAATTGACGATTTCGACAAAAATGCTATTAGAAGAACAATCCAAACTTTTTCTAAAGGCCTTTCCACTGGTTCTACTAATCCAAGTGGAAGAGGCAAATTGTTGATTGTTGTACATATCGGCAACGAAGACGGGTTCGCGCCAAGTGGTCTTTTGTGTTTTGAATCAAAGAAAAACACAAAAGGCTACCATGATGAAATGAACGGGGAAGTATTTTTGGAGTAGATGGAAAGTGTATTGCCACGTTTAAAGGATAACGCTATAATTGTTATGGACAATACTCCATACCATTTTGTGAAACTTGACAAAGCCCCAATCTGTGCGACTAAAAAGGCGGATATCATAAAATGGCTCCAGTACAAAGGAGAAGTTATCGACAAACTCGTTGGCTTAACTCATGACAATCGTTCGCAGAATCAAACATTTGCATTATGTCGACATATGTTATAGACGTATATGTCAAACAATATAATAAAAATGTTTTACATCTTCCTCCGTTCCATTGTGAATTGAACCCAATTGAAATGGCATGATCTGTTGTGAAGAATCGTGTTAAAATGAACAATACCACGTATAAGCCCCCCCCCAATATCCGACGTTTATTAGAAGAAGGGGTGAACAATGTGAATGGCGATATGTGGAAAAATTTTATTAGACATGTGATTGGCGAAGAAAATAAATTTTGGAACATGGACTTCATGATTGACAACATGTTAGCAGAACAAGAGTCATTAATTATAATTTTTATAGGTGAAACTTCTGACGAATCTGATGACAATGATGACATTTAATTTTATTATTTTTATATTATAAATAGTATGTATGTATTTATCATTTTTTGTATGTATATATTTAATAAAAACCATTTTTTATAAAATAAAATTAATTTATAAATAATTAAATGAATGATTATATTGGATGCGTATGTAGTGCATATAATAATATTATATGTACCCACATGTAATGTTATATTATGTACGGTAGCCAGCGGCGCGGAGTGTTATACCTCCGCACAACACTGCTGTCTTGGCGACTTGGTTACCGACGCTGTAGTTGGGGGAGCGCCACACGCGCAACTGATTCCTTCCGACAGCCGACGATTTTCGGTCGTCGGCCGGTGGTATGCGCAGACCAGACCAATTTTCGTCGGCGGCTCGTCTGTTCTCTCGTTGAACATAAATTTTATAGTTTATTTATTTATTTATTATTTTTTTTTTCTATAAATGTCATTAAATTTTTATTTTTTTGGGCCAAAAACCGTTAAAATTTTATACGAGACTCGCTCCACTCAAAATCTAAAATAAGGTTTAATTAATTGATTTTTTTTTTTTGTAAGTACGGTGTCCTTACACAATGATTGTATATAATAAATTACATATTTTGTTTTAAACTCAATGAAATCATATTTTAAACATGTTTAAAACGGTTAAAAAAATTATTTAAAAAAAACTACTAAAAGCTGTAGTAAATTAATATTCTTCTTGAAGTTCGATTGTAATTTCGAAAAAAATGTTGAATTCATAAGTTTTTGACTAGGTTATTTAGGAATGACTTTTTTTTTCTTAATATCTGATGTGCTCAAAATAAATACAAATATAATATAATTATTTCACAGAGTTAAAAATAATATCTTAATTTTAAGGTTTTTCAAAATTTAAAATCTATTTTTTAAATAGTCTATAGATATTTTGTCAGAGAATTCATTACACACATTAAAAATTTAAATCCGACATTGCGAAGTATGCATAACTTACCACCGTTTATTGGGCTATTTTTCAACTGTAATATTTTACATAGTAGTATAGTAGGTACCTATTACCTACCTATTCATAATTTGCTTCAAAAATTAAAATACCTATCATAGAAAACTAAAGTAGGTAGGTACAAACATAGAACACTGATAATGTTCTTGTTTTTAATAAGTTTGGTAAGATTGCATTCTATTAATTAAAGCAACCTAGTAGTAATTACTACTTAGCTGGATTTAGTAGTTGGACAGTTAAAAACTACTAAAACTACACAAAATTAGATCTGCTTAATGTACATTTTCTATGTTGTATGTTTATAAAGCAGATACAGCCGTCTCAATGTTTTTCCTGATGCGCTTGAAATCTATTGATGATTTTTCAGTTTTGATTCCATCAAAGTACCAACTATAGATTCTCTTTCTTACCGGAAAAGATGCTGATAAAGAAAATCAAAGTACTTTTACTGCCCCAAAAAATGTTGACAGATACAAAAAAATATATATATACATTATTGTAAAGTTAATACATTCATTGCTCCGTTCAAAAATAAAAAAGAACTAAGTCAATATGCCTATTAATAGCTTATTATTTTGAAAATAATTTGTTTATGGTAAATAATAATCTAAGTCATTTAATTTTTTAAGTTTCTTTGAATAATAAATTTTCATGACTATATGTTTAACTTTTTTTTATATGTATTAATAGAAATTAAAATTTATAATTTTTGAAGAATCTTGTATCATATTTTCAAACCTTGGATTGGCTCTTAAAATTAAACGTTTTTAACAAGAAAGTCATCATTAATTTTTTGTGATTTTAAAAATATTCTGATACAATCTATGAACCAATTGACTATTATAACAATTTAATAGGTATAATTGTACAAGATTATGAACGGAACGATGAAAGTATTGATTTTACATTAATGTGTTTTTATTTTTTTTTTATCCTTCATCACTTTCAGAACAGTAACATAGCTTCAATTTTCTTCATCAGCATCTTTGAATCTAGATGGTACATTTTTTTTTTTTTTTGAGAAGGAAGGGCGTGGGTCAAAAGTAAAAAATTATCAATAGTTTTCAAATTCAGTGGGAAAAACAGCAAAAAAATTAAGGAAAACCCGGAAATTTCTACGCAAAGCCAATTTTTCACAAAATCGATTTAGTTTTTTGGTGTAACATCAAAAATAAAAAAAGTAAATATATTAAATTTTTATCAAATGCTTGTAAAAGTATTTTCTATACACCATAAAATGTTCAAAATATTTTGACTTTGAGCTATTTTTTAGGCATCAGAAATTTTCAAGTTATTTAAATTTTTTTATTGTCAATAAAAATGTTTTCACTTGGTCAAAATACTTGAAAATGTAATACTAAGTTCCTAAATTGTAATAACAGATGAAAAATAATAAAAATATATAAGCATACATTTTTTTATAAGCATTTAAACTTCAATTTCGACCAAAATTCATCATCGAACAAATTGTTTTTTAGTTGAAAATTTATAAAACAATCAGTTTTTTTAGCTAAGGATTGAATATTTAAAACAAGGTTTCTCGTAAATATTTAATATTGTAACCAATAAAAAAAAAATGAATATAAAAAAAGGTCATCAAGTGGGTATCGCTCTGTTGTACAGTAGATGTCGAGTGGGTCACTTTCATGGATGTGTTAAATTTGTATTTAATAATATTAAATCATTGTTTACGAAAAACGGTTCTGAGCGAAGACGATTTGTCAGCCTAAATATCTAAGGGTATTTTAAGAAATTATTGTTAATAAAATAATTAATTTTACTATTAATAATATAGTAGATTGAATTAATTTTTGCAGAAAACATTGCATTTAAAAATTTAATTAAGTGTATAAAATATAATAATATTATATATTTTAAATATTTCAAGCATCCACAAAAAATGTTTTTAAATTACAACGAAATAATTAATATTGTTATTCTTCATTTAAATATCTAATTTCGTCCAAATTTTTAATTAAAAAGTCTATAAAAAATTATTTTTTTAATATATTTTTTTGATTTTTTTGGTTACACTATTAACTACTTACGAAAAATCTTGTTTTAAGTTTTCAATACTTAGTTATAAAAACTGAACATTTTTTACAAAACAATTTTCAAATGTTTAATGACGAATTACGGTCAAAATTTTATGTTTAAATGCTTATAAAAAAAAATTGTGTCCATGTATTTTTATTATTTTTTATTTGCTATTTTAACAATTTATGAATCTCGTATTAAATTTTTAAGAAATTGGACCCAACGAAATTTTTTTATCGATATTTAAAGAAAAGAAATTTGAAAAAACCCAAGTATTTTTAAGCCCATAATTAACTCAAAAATTGTCAAAATGTTTTTTTTAATTTTTTTTTTTTTTGTATAAAAAATGATAATTTAATTATTTGGTGAAATTTTCAAATGTTTACAGTTATTCCTTTTTGAATTACATCAAAATAAGAAAATCGTTCACGGAGAAAACGGGTGGTTATCCAATGTCTAATTTCAAACGCTCATAAAAAATTTCTTTGATTTTCTGGTAAATTTTCTTTTTTAAGAAAAATCTCTTGTAGAAAAATTTATAGACTCTTGTGTTAAATTTTCAAATCTATTTAAATAATAGAAAAATTTTTATGAATTTTCTAATTAAAAAAACTGCAAATTTTCGTGATTCTTACTTATTTTCTCGAAATTTCATTTTTAGATGCTTATAAAAAACTATTAGAGACTTACGCTAATTTTTTTTTTTATTTTTACTTACAGCATATTATGAAGAACATTTTCAAGTTTTTTGACCGGTTGAAAAATTTTTTATCGGCAATTATAAAAAAAAAACTCGAAAATTTATTATGCTTATAAATAGCTCAAAAAAGTCAAAATACTTTGAAAATTTTAGGGTGTATAAAAATATTTTTATAAACATTCAGTGAAAATTTAATGTATTTACAGTCATTATTTCTTTTATTACATCAAAAATAAAAATAAATTTTGTCGAAAAGTTGATTTATTAAAAAATTCTTGTTTTTCCTTGAATTTTTTTTTTGTTCTTCCCGGCGCGTTTAAAAACGTTTGGGAATTTATTACTTTTGACCTCCCAAAGTACTAACTAGATTTACTTTCCTATCAGAAAAGATGCTAATGAAGAAAATCGGAGCATTTCTATTGCACTAAAACGTGATGACAAGACTCAAAAAATAAAAAATAAATAATAGAAAAACACACAACAATGTAAAATTAATACATTCCTCGCTCCGCTCAGAATCTAAAATATATTTACATAGCTGATTTTTATAGACATTTTAAGTTCAAATTTGAATGAACTGATATTTAAATGAAAAATAACAATGTTAGTTATTTTGTTGTAATTTTAAAATATTTTTCGTGGGCGCTTGAAACGTTTAAAGTATATTATTATATTTTATAATATGCAAAATGCATTGTTTTTTGCAAATATGAATTCAATTCACCGGTTATCATTTTACTTATGGCAATATAAAATATCTTAGGCTGACAGACGGTCTCTGCTCAGAATCGTTTTTCGTATACAATGATATCCTATTATTGAATTCAAATTTAACACCATTCATTACAACAATAACCCAATCTGCTCTATAGCATAGTGGTACTCACTTGCCGACCTTTTTATTTGAAGAATTAAAATATTAATTTATAAATAAACACAGTAAAACTTATTAATATTTAGTTAATTAACTATAATAGTTAAGACTTAAAAAATAATAAAATAATATATGTCTTTTTTGTTGTTTATACATTTCAGTCATCAATAATATTTATTTATTTATTTAATAATTAAAATAAATTTTTTTAGGGACCATTGTATCCTGCAATGAGTAGGCTACTTGCTTCATGGGTACCAGTTGAAGAACGAGGTCGATTAGGATCTTTAGTATTTGCTGGTAGGTAAACCACATACCTTTAGTTTTTGTTTGACTCGAATAGTATTTATTTTGTACACGTATATTTATTCTATTTTAGGAGCACAAGTAGGTAACGTTGCTTCCATGCAGTTGGGTGGCTTTCTTATGCGGTACACCAACAGTTGGACCAGTGTATTCTATGCGTTTGGAATATTTGGTATATTTTGGCTCATGTTTTGGTTTGTATTGATATACAATCACCCAAATCGTCATCCATTCATCAGTCAAAAGGAAAAACAGTATTTAAACAATGTGATTAACACCATCGACTCAGAAGATGTTAGTTTTTCAACTATAACAATAATAAATTAATTACATGTACCTAATAATAATGCACTTGATATTTGTTGCTTAGGGCAAGTTATCAATACCATGGAAATGTATTGCAACATCAGCACCAGTATGGGGATTGATTATTGTTCAGATAGGTCATGATTGGGGATTGTTTACTATAATTACAGACTTACCAAAGTATATGAAGTCAGTGCTGAAGTTCTCAGTAGTGGAAGTATAAATGATACCATAATGCAGTATTTGAACATATAAAATATAAATAATATTTTAAAAATAACTTGTCAATTTTTATTTCAGAATGGTTTATTGTCTGGCTTACCATACATAGTGATGTGGTTGGTAGCTATGGGTTCAGGTTTTATAGTAGACTCAATGCTGTCATCCCAGTATTTTACAGTGACTTGCATTCGTAAAACATTTGTAACTATTGGTAAATCAGTTTAACAATCAGAGCTTAATAATTAAGAGTAAAATAAATAAAATATTATTACTTTTCAGCTAGTGTAGGGCCAGCACTAGGAATTGTTGCAGCATCATATTCTGGATGTGATAAGGTGTTAGCAGTAGCTAGCTTCACAATAGGTATGGGACTAATGGGAACTTTTGTACCCAGTTTGAAAGTTAATGCCTTAGATCTCAGTCCCAACTATGCCGGGACATTGATGGCTATTGTAGGTACAATTGGATGTATGTCTGGAGTTATTGCACCTTATATTGTTGGCATTATGGTTCCAAATGTAAGTACCTATTATAGTAATTTATTAGAACTGAGTTTAAAACTAATTTTTTTTTTAGAGTTCTATGGAAGAATGGCGTGATGTGTTTTGGCTGTCTGCTGCCATACTTATAGCCACTAACTTGTTATTTTTACAATATGGTTCAGGAAATGTACAGCCATGGAATGAAAAGGCAAACCGCCAGTACAAGAGTAACGATATTAATAATGAAAATAATACAGACTCTATACTAAAACCGTTGTAAAATAATGATCCAATAAACTTTGTACAGTTATAACTCTGTCTTATAATTTTTATACTAATTACTCTTAATATATAACAAAAGTAATAATGGTAATAGTTCATTTAGGTCATACCAAAAAAACAATTGAGAATTTACAATTCTTAAAACAAATTTTTAAACTCTTCAAGAGGTCCTGGATACCAATAAAATGTCAAAACAGACTTGTTTATAATTTAAAGTATATGATATAAGTTTTGATGATTTCAGCTTAAATTATTTATTAGTTTCATTTATGTTTAAAGAAAATCAAAAAATTATTTATATTTTGTAAATGTATTCATTAAAAAAATTAATTTAAGTTTTCAAACTCTTTTTTACACAAATAACAATTTAAATTTTATTAATAAAATTAATTCTTTGATAATTATATAAGTTTAAAATTTCTTTCAGGATTATTGATATCCAGGTTTAAAAATAAATAATAAGAATAAAATTGACATTTATGAGATAGCAAAATTTGCCATAAAATGTTAATAATAAATTAAACATTACTATAACTATAATTACATAAAATAGACATTTAAACTTGTAAACATCATAATTTGTGCAATGCATGAATAAAGAACAATAAACATAATATATAAATAAAATGAGAAAATACAAGAAATTAATGAACACCAGCTACACCTTTCACAGAAATGTTATTGGCATTTTCTCGTTTCACTTTTCTTCTCCTGGATGGATTTTCTCTGTTATATTGCACATTGTGGTTGAGATCAATTGTATACATTGTACCACAAATTAGTACATCAAATTTTAGTACATTAAGTTTGTAGTGCTGTTCAATTTCTTCAGAAGTTCTCTTCTCATATTGCCACCAGCCTAAAATATTAAAAATGAAAAATTATGTCAAAACAAATATACAATATTATTAGGATCACTGGAAAACAATTTAATATCATACCGTTTTTCCCTTCATAAAACCATTGGTAACCATCTTCAAAAGTTTCTATTTCTTGGCGTTCAAGAATAATAGCATTTTTGTTAAAATCAACAGGTATATGTTGACGACACATTGGGCATCTGTTAGCTTGCCGTGCAGCTCCTTTCACACACAAGAAACAAAATACATGACCGCATGGAGTACGAACAGGGAATACAACTGTTCCCAAACATACAGGACACTCATTAAATTCACTTTTTGACATGGCCTGTGTATCATCTATAATAATTCAATACCATTTAAATTTGGATTCATAAAGTTCTAAAAATAATTTCAAACGCAGTCTAACCATTTTTCTTGGATTTTTCCGGGGTAGATTTCTCTTGAATTCCTGACGTTGGATTCTCTTCAACGTCAGAGCTTGTTAGCAAGGCAGAAGCAACAGACGCATATGCATCTTCTGGTAATTTGACTGTATATAACAACAATGATATAATAGTTAGGACAAAATTATTCATTGATAATAAATAATTATAAATATTATTATAATTAGTGATAGATATATACACCTAACACAAGCTAAAGACATTGTAAACGCAGACTTACCATTTTTCTTAGATTTCTTCGAAGTAGATTTCTTTTTTGATACAAGCGTTGGTTTTTCCTCGTCGTCAGATTTTGTTGTTAAGGCAGAAGCAGCAGACACGTGAGAATCATCCGACGATTCAGCTGTATAGAACAACAAAGATTCATAAGTACAAAACAACAGGGATGGTCCATCAATACAGAATCGTCTGGCGACAATCAGAATAGTATAGTTATTAGGTAGTTTAAAATATTATATAATACTTTTGCGTAATATTAAATATATTTAGTTACAATAATAATATAATGTATGATCAAAGACATACAAATTAATGATTAGAATGTCTAAAAGAATTATATCTTACACTCGAGTCCATTCTCCTCAGACGTATTCTCATCGTCCGCGATCTCGTCTTCGAGGCGTTTCAGAGACGCGGCCATGTCCCGGAAACTGCTATGTTCAACGACTAGAGTAAACGAGTACTCGACGTACGTATTATTTTTATTCGTAACCGAATGGTGGTTGTACGACTGATGTATGAATTTCAGGACGTCTGCGGATCGCCGCTCACAAATCGATAAGACGAATTAGTATCAACAGTCAACAAAACTAAAAAAAAATACGAACAATTAACTATTTACTATTAATTGTATGTATGCGATAATCGACGATGTTACCATAAACCTTGCAACCGTAACCGAATGCGTATTGGTGATGGGTGTGTCTTCGGTGATGCGTATAGTTAAACGGTAGAGGTCGCTAGCATCAACGCCCGCCGCCGTAGATTTGCGGTTTCGCAGTGCAACAGTGTCGCCAGAACGCGGGGAGATTTGTTTTTGAAAATAAATTAGTATGACAATAATAATATTTGTGTTGTATTCTGTCTCAAACCGCGATGCAGGATTACCTTCTATAGCTGGTATAGTGTGTACTGTGTTCAAACGATGGAAAAAATAATATGAAAACTATAATATTATTCAGAATGATTATTGATTACCCAAGCATGCTCACCCTTTTTTTTCAATAATGCAGTTATTGAAAATCTGATTTTTGGAATTTTAAATATACTCACTTGAAAACTATATTTTCAAGTTCTTGATATTTGTGTACTTCTTAAGGAGTGTCTTGTATCTCTGTGGAGATACAAACATCTGTTTATAAAATGAACCCCCCCCCCCTTTTTTTCTATAGTAAATTATTTAGCGGATAATTTTTCTTAACATTTTGGCGAATCAAAATCGAAATTCGAACAAGTAGTTTTTAAATTTATTTAACTCTGTGTACCCATTATCAGGTCCATTTTAATAATTAATATTAATCAGTCAAAATTTATAATTTTTAAAAATGTTCCAAGCATAATAAATATTAGATCCAACACAACATCTATTTTATATTTTTGTAAAACCATTTTTAAGGTTTATTATCTCTAGTTTAAACATTTTGAATACTGAGAAATTGTTCGTTCGAATTCTAAATTAGGTAAGTAGAAGATTTCAAAAAAAGATTTATTGCCAAAGGAAAAAAATGGAAGTGAGCGGATGCTTGGTGAATTATCCCGTTTATAAATATATACACAAATGTAAATGTTACCTTACCTAGTAAAATTGAACAATTAAACGCCCTGCTGTACAGTAGTAGTCGAGTGTTACACCTATTTACCGAGTACGTCATTGCAGTAATAGATGTGTTAAATTTGAATTAAATGATAAATCATTGTATATACGAAAAACGATGTTGAGTGGAAGTACACATATATTACTAACTACTAAGTTTATTTTATCATATACGATGTGTTCGGTACTATAGTATAATATTTTTATTAGTAATAAGGTATAAATAAGCAATAGCTTGAAATTAATCTAAATATTTTGTTAATATCATTGCGTCTAGTAAAATATTTTTTTTTTTTATTTAGCTTTAAAATGTTTCAGCACACTGGGTACTATTACAAGTATTAATTAACATGATAATTAAATATAATATTTTAATAGAATATGGAAAGGGGATTGTTGATAGTTTTTAATGAGGTTTGTAGATAAGAGATTTGTTGGAAAATAATATAATATTTTAATAGAATATGGGATGGGGATTGTAGA